>JAMKQA010001303.1:0-29489 GCA_024699735.1 Posidonia australis
AAACCGAACCATTCAAAATCGGTTTGGTTTGGTTCGATTTGTGGTTTAACCATTTAATAAAACATATAGAAAAAAAATAAAATGTTGATAGTGAAAAATGAAAGAATATAACTAAATATGAGATATAATGACAATAATCACATCCAATACTGCAAAATTTAAATAGAAATCACAATTCCTTGTAATATGAAATTTTCTTGTATCATGTTATGATAGAATTACAGTAGTGAAGCTTATCGACTACAAGAATCAAATATAAAACAATTTGGTAAAAGATACATAAAAATGACAAAACGTTTTTATTTAACTTCCAATAACAATCAGTTAAAAAAATAATCGAGCAAAAGATACATAAGAATGACTATGATTCGAACTATGGTTCTAAAAGATACATAATTATATTCTTTTAAATATTTAATATACGTATTAACATATATAGTTTATATTAGGTTCGGTTCAGTTTAGTTCGATTAAATCATCCTTGAAACCACAAACCGAACCATATAGTTCGATTTGAAGATATTCCAAACCAAACCAAACCACTGAATTTGAAAAACCGAACCGAACCGCTAAAAATGGTTTGGTTCGGTTCGGTTAACCGGTTTGGACGGTTTAGGTGCCCACCCCTACACACAACCACCCTACAACATCACATAGCAACCTAACACATCTCTTATTCCAACAACAAGGTTGCACAACCAATGGAAAGGGTGAAAGAAGCCATCGGAGGACTTGGAGCCTGGGAAGGAGGAGGTGTTGAATAGATGGGAGTGAAGAATCAGGCCTGTCATGTGGTAGAGAGGGTGTTGCTAGGTTTATCAACGCGAATCTGACATCCTGAAGAGGCAAGGCAAGCGTTTGACAGCAGCAAAAAGTGACGTCAACAACTATAGGATGGGTGGATTTAGGATTAGGGTTACCTTGCTAATAGGATAAGATTCCCCACAGAAGAGTTTACGATGATAGATATATACATGATGTCATAAATCCTAGAGTAAATAGATACCCATTAACCTATAAATCCTAAATCCGTCTCTACAACTAAAAATGACGCTGACAAGAAATCCTAGAATGCAATTAATTTTTTTGTTCTAAAAAAAAAAAACACAACTTCATTTAAAGCTTAATTAGCTGGTCTGACGGTGCTATTTGTCAGTAGGAGTTTTAAAAAGGAAAACAATTATCATGCTAATAACCACTTTCTTCAGCTACATAGTGGTTTATGATACAAGTATACCAAAGAGAGTGCTAGCGTAATAGGCAACCACTTTCTGGGAATAAGGATCTTTTGCTGACTGCAGTGATAAGGTCCAAGGAAGAACTCACCAATTTGGGGCTGCATATGAACCATGCGAATCCGAGGCTTTAGAATAAAAGCCAGAGCTATTCCATGAGTGACTTCTCATAAATAGGGATTTTTCAGGGAAATTGCTGCCTATTATAAGTATCCTCGTGGACAAACACCGGCTGGGTGCTATGAGGTGGAATTTGCGGTTGCCCCATGGCAATACCCTGATTTTGATGGGATCCTGAGGGCTGTGCCACATCCTTCAACGTGGATAAAGTAGTGTAGTATAAGATTGCAAGAGAAAGACTAGCAAGAGACATGACTGCACCTCCTGCGAAAACCCCAGGCTTGACAACATAACAGTAATTACCAAAATACATCCTTTCTTGACCGTATTGGTCGTTGAGAGCAGCACCAGTCAGCAAAAGAAGAAATGCCATTATGAATGTCATCCTGCAAGAAGATTGACTACATTAGTTGGAATAATGTTTCCGTTAATGATGAGTGCACTTCCAAAGCAGATCCTTTTTAATAAAAATGGTATTATGTAAGACAAGCAAAAGAAAAAATTGTTCATATTCAGAGAGCAAGTTATCCCAGAAATCATAAGACGTCTTAATTACACTGTTGAAGAGTTCGTTTGTGAGGGATATCGACCCGGCAATTGGCAGGGATAGCAAGCAGAATGGAGCACGAGGCCAGTGGCTGAGCCATTGGTTTTATTTCTTATGCTCATGTTCCACATTACACCAACTGCTTCTTGGCATAGTTGGACAGGCAAATCACTAACATAACAATGCAAGAGTTCATTTCTAGTTCAAGTGAAATATGATGCAGACTATGTAGAAATGTTAGAGACCTATGATCACCACATTCTCAATCATTCATTGAAATCCTATTACCCTTTCATTCTATCATATACAACTAAATCATCTTTATATCTTTAAAAACGCATTTCCTGCATAACAAAGAAAATGTCCAGCAGTTATCAGATAGGCTCTACTAATTAAGCCTCGTTCTAAGATACGGAAATGACACTGTTTTCTACATGACAACGTTTTTTGAGTAAAAACAATCGTTTTCCAATATAATGTTAATGATTTCTTGTCCTTGACATAATTTGGTTTAGGTTATTTGTTTACTTATGTTTGTCTATTACTTACACCTTTTTTTGAGTAAAACAAATAGTTTTCCAACATAATATTAATGACTTCTTGTCATTCACATAATTTGGTTTAGGTTATTTGTTTACTTATGTTTGTCAATTATTTAGTTATTTTTACGTTTTTGAATTATAGTGGTGAAATGATAATTACACACTCGTGGTTAAATGATAATTAGACGTATTCAAGTTATGTTTTTTGAATTTAATTACTTGTGTTTGAATAATAGTTTTCATATATTGAGGTAATTTGTTGAATGTTGGTTATTTGCATGTTACATATGTTTTATTTTTTTTAAATTTCAACAATGTTTTCATTAAACTCCCATTTAAACTCTTGGTTTTCTAAAAGCATTTAGAGATTCAATCCATGTAGAAGCCATTTTCCATTTTTTTAGAACATTGCCATGGTACTTTGGTATATGATGAGACCCGATACAAATCATGGTAGAATGTCACTGTACAAAACTACGAATTAAGGGCTAGTCTACTAAAATTTCTCAAAAAAGATGGTCATGCATCAGAAAGTACAGATTTGATTTGTGATGGAAAGATTAAAAAGTGAAAAAACCTAGAAAGTAAATGCAAACTAGCACACATGAAAACTTATGATTCAGAAAACATCTAATAAAGAGTATAAGCATATGTATTTAGGCATGCATGAGCATCAAGAAAATATCCATACTAAGGACAGTTCAGAAAGCATTCCAAATTTCATAAGACAAATTGCAAGTAATTTGATAAATGCCTGATTCAAGGATATCAAAACTGGATGCTTTGGAAAACTCATGTTCATAAAGCTGAGTCAAGAAATTTACCAGGAAACAACAAAAGATAGCAATGCTATGGTCCAATGGGAACCAGATGGATGTGGATTTTTTTTGCAACAAATGCACCCTGCAGTAGTGTTAATTATAGCTTGAGCTATCACTAGTGCAGCGGCAGAAGTCAGTCCAAGTGCTAAAGCTGGGCTTCTTGGATATAAACATTGACCAGTGTTTGTTGTCTGTACATCAGATACCTGCAAAATATCAAGTTAAAAAAAAACCAGCTCAAGTTATCAGCATGCTGTCACATACACATGCCGTAGTCATTAACTGGAAGAAGAAAAATGGAACTGTAAAATCAGGCAGATCTTCATTTGCTTTATGCACTGAATATAGGCTAACAAGATTCAGTTGATATTTATGGAAAATTTGGAGTTAGATACAACAACAGTAACAGTAACAGTAACCGCCATGCATTAATCTCACTATGTCGAGCTGACAACGTGAAACTTTGCTCTCCATTTATTCCTATCAAAAGTTACATCCTTTATGTATGTTTCAGTCATTTTTCATTGATTCTTTCATCGTTAAAAGTGCACCTAAAGGCCTTCATTGAATATGACCAAATCATCTAAGACAATTGTCTCTCATTTTCACCTCAATTGGCACAACTCCCATCTTATTCCCAAATCCCAGTGAATTTATTCCTTAATTTACAGATCTTGAGTACAACTTCAGCAACACGCGATGGTGAAACCCCCCCACCCCCAATCTTCTCGTCGCCTCTCGCCATCACGTATTGTCATTGCCTCTTCTCCAAAAGTCGTTGGTGAGTGAGAAGAGCTAGGTGAGTGAGAAGGAACCCTCTCGTTGAGGATAATCGGCTCTCCTCCAGTTGCAGGCAAAAGGATAAGATGCAAAAGAGAAGGGATGGTAGTAATAATTGATGGAAGCATTTCTATCAACTACCAATGGTAAAACGTAAATAAATTTTGGTTAATTGGTAAATATGTCATTAAAGAATGGGCATTTTTGTCCATATGGACCAGAAAACAGCAGCTCCTGTATAGATCTGCCTCTAATTGACTCCAAGATTTCTTCTATTGCTATAGTAGCAAGAGCCTCGATTTCTCCAAGAGAGTGCTTCCACAAACCATCATTTGTTTGGGCTCCCACCATTTCTTGCCTCGGGTGGGATCACCCAGGATCAGCAAACACACGCTCCCATGGTTGAATGTATAGAATTTTCCCTTTAATTTCAAAAGTATTATCTTAACATGTAAAATTTGAAATGCATTTCTCTGTTTCATCCATCGTGCTTTAATAGATGACCAACATCCTCTTTAGTATCTCCATTTTTACTTACTATAGGTCATAAATATCTAAAACTATAAAATTAGATGGACATTAAGTAGATCCCATGACCATCTAATGTTATAACCACATCTTGTTCTTGTATTATTAAACTTACACTCCATATATTCGGTCTTAGTCCTAATCAATTTAAATCATTTGGATTCTAAGGTATCTCTCTGATTTTCTAACTTAGAAGTTCTATTCTTATCCAATAAGACTATATCAATTGCAAATAACATGCACCAAGGGATCCCATGACCATCTAATGTTATAACCTCATCTTGTTCTTGTATTATTAAACTTACACTCCATATATTTGGTCTTAGTCCTAATTAATTTAAATCATTTGGATTCTAAGGTATCTCTCTGATATTCTAACTTAGAAGTTCTATTCTTATCCAATAAGACTATATCAATTGCAAAGAACATGCACCAAGGGGATTCTACTTGAATTTCTTCTGGTGAGTTTACCCATGATCAAGATTAAAAAAATATAGTGGCTTAAAGTCGATCCTTGATGCACAGTTTGCAAATAGTTTTGTCTTTACACCCACAATTTTAACATTAGTCACGGCTCTATCATACATATCTTTGACAACATCAATATGTCTTTAAGTACTTGCTTTTTTTATAACATCCACCACATTAAGTCCCTTGATACTTTACCATAAGCTTTTTCTGAGTCAAGGAAAGTCATGTGAAGTTCCTTCTTCTTAGCTCTAGACTTTTTAATTAGTTGTCTATGTAGATAAATAGCTTTCATTGTTGACTTTTCTGCTATAAATCCAAATGGATTTTGATCATGGTCTGATGTCTCACTCTTTATTCAGTTATTCTTTCCCTGACTTTCTTTGTATGACTCATTAATTTAATGCCATGATAATTATAAAAATTTTGGATTTCACGCTTATTCTCATATCTAGGTACCAAAATGCTCCTCCATTCATGTGGCACTTTTTGGTTTTTAAGATTTTATTAAATAGTTTACTCAACTGAACTAAAATTTTCATGTGGCTGAAATCCCTTGTCCGTCTCTCTCGTACCTTTGTAAATTTATAAATAACTTCTTCTCCTTATCTTGTGCTCAATTTATCATTTAAATCATTATTAGTTTTGCACTTAGTTTCACTTAGTATTTTCTTGGCTTTCTTTTCAGCTTATTTATACGTAGAATAATTGTCAGTAGCCCTACATTTGCAATAATTTCTATAATATACATTGTTAACTTTAGTATTTTTTTCAAACATCCTCATTGCACCACTAAGTTTCTTTATTTGGTGGTCCTATCCTTTTAGACTCACCTAAAGTTTCTTTAGGAATTTTCTTAATGCAAGTGGATATGTCATTTCAATCTAATTTGTTTCACAATTTAATTCCCATTTTCCTTCTCTTAACATCTTATCTCTAAAAAAATATTTGTTTTACTTTTTAATTCACCACCTAGCTCTTGGATGTATCTGCTTTTTGTTTCTTTTCTTCCATTTCTTAATTCTTACATCTGGTACAAGCAACCTATGTTGTGTTGTTAAGCTCTCTCCTAGTATATCCTTACAATGCACCTTAAAAATTTTGAGTGTTAGATTATAAACTCTAATGTAAGGCTTATCATGTTTTTTCAATGTTCTTCAGCTTAACTGCCTATGTTTCAAGGAGATGAATAACCAAAAAGGAATACAACAGAAGATGAAGACTTCCTGAGGGTGGGAAACAGAAGAGATCTGCACAACAAATATAAGAAAAAAAAATACCAGAAAAATACAGGACCAATGACCCATTTCATCTTCACAAACTAAGAAACACAACAAAATCCAACCAGAAAGGGCTCATTTCTAGCTAAAGAAGAAACCAACACCCAATCATTACAAAATCACAAGCATTGAGAAGTCGGTTGTAAAAAGACATGCACAGTGAGAAACCAGCTGAGTAGCTGACCTTAATCCTTTTGGCTTCTGCAGCAAACCCCAGTGCTGCAGACAAAAGTCCCAGGAGCCCAACACCCACACAGAGCACAACGACCTTCTTCTCCATCACCCTTGCCCACTTCCCTCCGTTACAGCAAGAGAGCACTCGGTTGTCTGGTTTTGTGCTATAGAAGAAGAGATGTTTGAGTGTCTGGAAGACTAATAATTAGAGAGAAAGATGTGGTTTCTTTCGACGGGTTCAAGCAGCCTAGTGTTGTTGGGAAGTTGGTAGATGGTGAGCTCACTAAACTTGGAACACTAATAGAATATAGACGGATGAAAGAAAACAAGAGCAGAAAATCTAGTTTACTTCAATCCATGGACCTCCTCCTGTTCTCTGGCCTTGGAACCGTTGTCTTCTCTTAAAGCCCACCATTTCTGCTCAAATTACAAAAAATGTCTATCAACCGCGAATCACTGCCGTTGATCTGCATATCTAAAGGCTCGTATTTGTTTGTTTATTGAGAAGTGGCAAAGAAAAAGGGAATGAAAATGAAAGGCGCATCTTTTCTTTCTTTTACAAAGTACCTGCTTAGTGGAATGGCCCCATTTGTGATGTATCTTACACAAATACCATCTCTCCGTGCTGTAGATTTTTGGTAATGTCTTCTTGTATCCGTAAATCTTCACTTCTGTTATGCCTAACTAATAATAAAGCAAAGAGACATGTAGATGATAACTATTGTTATCTTCACACTAACCACAAAAGACAATTATACTCTTCTCCTTTCTAAATCTTTGTCAAGCTTTACTTCGAGGTTTTTCTCTTGATTAGTGTCAACATCAGCTTTTTTAGGTGATCTGTGCCATTCAATCAACTGTAGCACAGCTACTTGGAGAATGGAGAAGAAACTCAAAGAACTGCAGGCCTGCAGCTGTTTGCCGTAGTGCAGAATGTTATGAATTAAGCACTGATGAAGAGATGTAGAATACAATAATGTAGTAAACTGAGCCAGCAACTGTGATGCATATACATTTTTTTGCCATCATCTACTCACTCGTTTTAACAGAGGACAAATAGGCAAATAAATAGGTATTAACAAAGGACATATAGGCAAATACACTATTTTTTAAAGACATGCAAGTGAAAAATATTTTTACTTTTGAAATGGTAATTAATAGGTGACACTAAGAAATCATAGTGCTTTGGCCTGACAGATTGGATTAGTTAATTAGTAACTCTTCCTGGAATAGCTGAGGTTCACAGGCAGTGCCAACAAAAATAGTGCCCTACAATAGTTTATTGCCTGCTCTCATTCTGACACCATTGTGGTCCAAGAAACTAAACTTACTCCTCACCCACTCTTCTTATATCCTTGAGCAATGGTTACTCCTTCACTTGGGACTTCCTCCCATCTTCAGGAGCCTTTGGAGGTATTCTAACAGTCTGGAACACCATTTGTCTGATTGCTTCCAACAGCCTAAAGAAATCTTTCTCTCTGTGTCTATTCATCTCCAATCGATTACCTTTAATTTTGATTAGTGGCTCATTGATGTTTATACTTACTCTGCTAAGCTTCAATTCCTAGAAAAAATTTCTTAAGTTAATTCCAATGTTAGTGACAAGTGGGTGGTGGGTGGGGATTTTGACCATGTCTACATTTTCTCATGAATTCCTCCAACTTCCATTAAACTTGAACGAACTTCCAAGATCCTTCTACCCTTGTAAGACTAGACTGCTTTCTTGTTTCCAGCTCTTGGGAAACGCACTTCCCAACAAGTTTTTGTGCCAGTAGAGTTAAAACAGTCTTTGATCACATCCTTATCGATCTCATCACCTCTCAAAGACAATGGGGTCCTTCATTATTTTGTTTCAATGATCGTTGGACTCTTCTTGACGATTTCTTGGACTTCGTTCTTTCAAGTTCGAATTTATCGATTGCCAATCCTTACCGTTTCTACTCACTTTTCTTCAAACTTAAGAGACTTCAGAGTAATATAAAGAATTGGTTAGTAGCAAAACTCTCTTATATTGAGGAAACCATTCTTAACCTTGATGCCAAATCAAAGATTGCCCTACTCTCAAGATCAGACTTCATAGAGAGCACTCTACCATCTTCCTTGCACAAGAGCTATATTAAAACAAAGATTTAAACTTCAATGACATAAGAAAGGTGACAATACAACTGCCTACTTCAGTAAGGTTGCCTCTTCTTAGAAACGTAGAAACACTGGATTGGAATCACCCTCACATAGTTTTGCTAAAATTGTTAGATATTTCCTAAACCTCTTCAATTCTATTCAGTCCAATTAGTCTTGTAACATCTATGACTTTAGAGTTGTGTGTGTCTCCTGCATGTTTTGCTTGTACGTCTAGGTAGCACATTTTTATAACGTGTTTTAGTCACATGTTTTGGGTTTTCTTAGATCAGAGTGTGTGACTTTTGTGTGGGGGGATAGTATCCCTTTTAGAGTCTTTTTGGCACATGTTATTGAGCAGAGAATTATTAATAAATGATATTGGTTATGAGTTAACTTATGATTTACAATGAAATATGAATGTTTGGATTTTAAAATTAATTGAGGAAAGTGATAATCTTGATTAGATAAGATCTAATGATCATTTAGAGCTTAAGTTGAAGTGATCAATGACAATTGGATCTTTGTGTAAGTCTTAAGTGTACGAACAGGTCCGATCCAGGCCCAGGCGGGCTGCGTGTTTCATGGGCCGGGCAGGCCCGGCCCAGCCCGAATTCCTACTCTACTTGCTGCAAGCCATTTTACTATTGATGTTGTTGTCTCATTTTGATTATATATTGAGCTATGGATATTGGATTTTAATGATATTAGATGCATTGGATAGATAATTTCAAGATCTTGAACTTAGTATATTATACAAAATTTTCTAGATGCATATGATATCCTGAATGCATAAATTGTTATTGCATATTTTCTCTACAACTCTGTTTTGAGTTTGACCATGCCTGTTCTTTCTATATATATCTCGAGTTCTAGTGATCAAACTATTGTGGAGTTTGTCTTGTTGTAAAATTAACTTTAAGACCTTCAAAATGATATATAATAGTTATTTTTTTGGATAAATTTATTACATGAAAAGCATGATTTTTGATAACTATTTTTTTGTGTAACTTTGTTTCTCAGTATTGTTGAAGAGAGTTAATAGTTCATACTTTTACCATTATTAATATTATTGTTGAAAATTCATTTTTATGAGCCTTCAGTTGTGTTTTGTTTCTTTTATCCATTCCCTAAAATTACTGGTGAATGGAAGTGTACTTTGGTTTGCTATGTAATGAGTTAATTGCTTTGGAACACAAGCGCACTTATGACATATTTTGATAGCGCATATAACTTGCATATATGAGTCACATGTGTTTGACCCTGAATAGTGAGGAGGTACGGTTTGTTTTGTAGGCGTGTGCATTCTAATTTTTAAAAAGATTTAAATGTTTTCCTTCAAAAGATTTGGAAAATATGGAAAAGTGTTTTAAAGGACTTTCGTTATTTTTATTGTGAACCAACAGGATCAAGGTTGAGGTTGGAAAACGAAAAGGACCGAAACTGATGTTCAATGACTAATAGGCTGAAGGATTGTGTGAGCAAATTTAGAGTGTATGATACCTCTAGGTGATTGAGCACAAGGTTGAGGTTGAGATTCAGGAACTAAGAAGCTATAGAGTTGTGTCAGCGGTCCCAGGGGATATGATACTTCTGATAGTCAATCACGAGACCAGGCTAAGGTTCAAGTGTTAGGTGCTGGCAAGGTTAAGAATTTGAGACTCTGGGTGGTCTAAGCACTAAGATTTAAGACATCGAGAAGACATATCCTATAGAGTTTGGTCAAAGCGTCATATATATGTACCCAACTTCTGATGACATCCTTGAGTGGACAATTTTAAAGATTCTTGGGGACTCAGGACAGAAGAGTTCCTTGCAGGGTAACTCTTATTGTGACAGTATAATATACTTCAACAATTATTTGTGGGTCAGTGTCAATTTTGAAAGATAAAGTAGAATAATTTTGAGATCGCATGTTTTAGAGTTTTATATTCGTACTTCTGATTTAGTTTTGATATACACTGTTTTGTTACCTAAGTAGGCTTGGAGAGAATTACAGACAAAGAATCTACAGTACGTTTAGTCCATTGGACTTGTGTGTTTGAGGCACGCATTTAACATGTGCAATTTGGTCAATTTGTGTTTGGTTCTATAGTTGTATGGTGTTGTTCTATGGATTCAATGTTGGTTTTCTGATGCATGCTTTTGTAACTAGTATGTATTGTGATTTTAGAGGTTTTGTGTTAAAGACATCAATATTTAAGATGCATGATTTTAGGTGTTTAAGAATACTCACTTAGAGATTTCAAGTAGTTTTCTCGTCCAGAATTATGTTTGAACGATTTTCATGGGCGTGTGTTTCGGTGGTGCATCTTGCCTACACGTCCCACCCATGGGTTTGCCTAGCTCCTAGTTTATTTTTTAAAGATGAGTTCTACTCCTATATTGTCGTTGGTTTTGTATTTTAGTGCGTGTGTACTGAGTGACATTTTAATGATTACTCACGTGTATTTAATTTGTGTTTTGCAGATGCAGATTAAAAGTTGTATTTCTTGTTAGTACATACAGAGAAGTCACTTAGTTATACATCAAGGGTCTTGGGTAAATATTCTGTTCAAGTGTAATTATTAACATTATGGCATGTTTGTTTATGTATTTGAATTTGATTCAGTAATGATATAAAAAAAGATATGTGAGGTTATTAGGTTGGTGACAATCGAAGTCGTTTTAGGTCTAATATCATTTAGGACATCTTTCTTCCCTCTGAGATCTAGAACACTACTATATTGAAATCCCCTTTCTCTAAATAGGAAATGAAGTCCTGCATATTCCATTTCAAGGGAGATATTGCTCAAAATCTGGATGACCTCCCCCCCCTACAAATTCCAGGACACTGTCAAATAGAACATCTTCAACCTTTTTCAGAGTCTTATTAAACTCCTCTTTGTGCTCCTCTATAAAATTCCTAAATTAGACACTGATAGCCTTTATCCTTAAAACAACTATCAATGAGTATGCCAAAGACTTCAAGTCCATTAGCCTTCCTAATAATAGTTACAAAATCATCACTAAAGCTTTGACCTTTTGACTTAATACTTCCATGTTGAATGTCATTGATAGCTCCCAAAATGCTTTACTAAAAAGACGTAATGTCACAAACTATTATGTGGTAGTCTACAAAACTCTTCGCTACCTCCACCACTCTCACACTAAAGGAGTTATAATCAATCTCGATTTCAAAAAAAACTTTCAATAATATTAACTAAAAGTTCCTTCTCACTTTAAAAGGCCTGTGACCTCTTATTCACCTAGATTGAACATTGTATTTCAAGTATGAAATTTTCGATCCTCATTAATGATACTTCTTGTGATTACTTCCCTTCTTCCAACTGTCTTAGATAAGGAAACCTTCCGTCTCCTCTTCTTTTCATCTAGTAACTAATGTTCTGAATAGAATATTAGAGTTAGGTCAGTGGAACATTCTTTTAGCCAACATCATTATTAAATCAAATGACCTTATTATGCTAAATAATCAATACAATGACGACACCCTCCTCTTCCTAACCCTTATGTTGTTCTCAGCTCTGTCTTTGGTTTGAAAGTTCTCCAAATCATGCTTAATTAATATCAATCTTTCTCATGAAAAAAACCTCAGACTCAGATCCATTCTTAGTTGCACTAGTGTTGAGCATCTATATCTTATCTTGGCCTTCTCCTCCACTTCAAAGGACCAAGTGCCACAGACTTAAACCCTATAATTGATAAGATGGAATCTCGCCTAGAAATTTGGATGGATTGATAAGATGGACTCACACTCTAATGGAAAGAGATTCCTCTGGAAAGGAGGTCGTCCTACGCTAAGATGAAAAAATATGGCCTTGCACAAATGCACTTCCTCCCTACTTATGCCCTTGATGTCCCTCTTTGGAATCAACCTTAACTTCTCAGTTGAAATGCCTTAAAGCTCCCTGAGCTCGCTACCTTAATTCGTAGCACCCGACTCTCTAGTTTGCCTGACCAACCTTCCTCGTCCCCTTCTCTTCTAGTGGAATTTTCACTGTAAATAGTTGTTACCACCTTATCAATGATGGTGGCACCAGGACTGGTCTTTACACTGAAACCTCGGAAGACTAGAGAACCTGTCAAGGTTAAGATCTTCGGGTGGCTCAACGTGCACAACAAGATACTTGCTAACTCCAACCTTTTGAGGAAAGGATGGACAGGTGACCACTTAGCGCTTTCTGCCATGCTTTTGAGGAGAACGCGATGCGGTATGCACCTCTTCCTTCGCTGTAGCTTCGCCAAATCAATCTGGCACTACTTAATTTCAGATGCATTTTTGCCCAACTCAGCTTTGAACTCATTAGATACTAATGAAACTTTCTCATTGATTAGCTCTAATAGATTCACTCTGGATTTTAATACCTGGAATAGTTTAATGTTGGCTATCTTATGTTGTATTTCGCTTACTAGGAATAACTTAATCTTCAGAAATACTTCATCTCCTTCAGAAATACTTCATCGTTTTGGAGCTCGCCAGGTGGTTCTACTTCTGCATCCCCAGCAGGCCACCCATTCCCACTCTCCGCGTCACAGGGGGAAAAGCAGAGGCAATTACAAGCGATGTTTGTGCAGCAGTGACCGGTGAGCTTCAATAACCAGCTCTTCTCCTGTCGTAGCTAGCTTCAATGACCAGTGAGCTTCGCCGGCCGCAGCACACTTCTGACACCTTGGTTGCTGTTCTTCAGCCTTTTTGTTGGTGTCGGGACCTCCCTCTCTCCTTGTGCCGCTGTCTTGTTAACCACAGCCTGATTTCTGGATGCTACCTTTGGTTGTTGTTGTTGCGGTTTCAGCTTGTCTTCTGTTTTTCTTGCTAGACGTCTTACTGTTTTTCTGAGCAGCAGTGTTGGCTGCATTTCTTCTCCTTGTAATCTCTGTGTGACTCTATTCTCCTTAATGCTATTGACTACTTGTAAAAAAATGGAAAAAAAAAAACCCAGATTGGATTAGTTTATGCATAGAAATTCTGCTGAAAACGGAAAATGTTGCTACCTGGTAAAGCAAACTCACTTAGAAAAGGCAGTGACAGAATTGGATACAGCACAGAAGAGACACAGTTGAGAATAGATTCTTATGCACATGATGCCGCAAGGCACGTTCTGCCCACTAATCTTATTCTTTCCACAGGAAACTTTAGAGAAGAAGACTGAAGAGAGCGACTGAGCACTTGGGTGCAAAGAAAAAGGAAGGCAATCCTTTATTTCTTTTTCTGGCAGCAAGGTTTCAAAAGGAAGTACTTATAAGAAAAAAGGGTTTCAAAAGGAAGTAGTCAATTCCTGTAATGTTAGCAAGATTCCACTTCAGACAGAATAAGCATCAGTGATGATCTAAATGACAGATGTTACTCAATTTGAACAAAAATATTTAGCATGTCAAAAGATTTACAGTAGCAATCAGGAAGCTCATGTATGGAATCTGGTGCACTTCGAAGTTTAGATTTACTGAACTGCTTCCACAAATTGTGCAGATGAAGCATGTTTAAAACAACAAAAAGGCGACTATTTAACATGGCTTTTTTTTCTTTTCTAAAGCTTTCGTGGTGGGTAGATGTTGATAGCCTGATACCATAGGAACAAGATTCGGGATCCATTTTCTTTTCACGTTTTTTCAGAGTCGCTAAATATTCAACATCAAAAGTCTACCCTTCAATCGGCTAAACATTCCAAGTGCCTAAGGGATAGTTGTGGTGTTAGCCTCCCTGGATAAATTGTGGATTTATTCCCCGTCCATCTCTAACATTATTTTTCTGAACCTGGATCCACTTGTTCGTGTCTTTTACAAGAAAGATAGAAGTTTGTGTTCTGTACAGGTCCAATTACCAATACTGATGTTTCGAAATGCATTGACATCAATTCATGAGAAAATGGTTAGTTTTGAAATCTAAGGACGTGTTTGGCTACGAGCTCTTCCGACTTCTGCCGCTGCAACTCCCTAACTTCGACGGTTTCCGCAAACAGACAAGTGCACTCTTCACTCTGCTACTGAAGAATCGATCGCTCCCAGTATTGTAGCTAAGGCGCGAGGCAAGGAGCGGGCAGAGGCCACTCTTTGGAAGAGTTGAGGGGTTTCAAGTATGAAAGGTCATATTTATCCCTAACCATTACCACTAATACCAACATAACCTAATGTTACTTACAGAAATACCAAACAGTGGTTGAATGTTATTACTCAATCCGCTCCTTTGTGTTGGCCCTAACTCCAAGAGGAGACGTGCAATCTGCTCCTCTGTGTTGGCCCTAACTCCGGAGGACTGAACTGCCCCTGTCAACTCCGCTCCGCTTCTACCAATCCTACACCTCATCGACCACTGTTGGAGTACGTCTTATAGGACGGCAGTGATTGACGATCGGAAACACAGTACCAATGTGTTTTTTTCCCTCTTTTGATGGATTGTGATTTCTTCCCCAAAGTTTTTCCTTGACATTTTCCCAAGATTTTGTTTTCGATTTCTTCCTTCTCTTTTGATTAATTAGATTATTTTTATGGACTATGATTGTAGAGATCTATTCAAGTACAACTCTAGGAAAATATAAATCTGTTCTTCATTTGATTGATTAGATTATTTTCATGGACATCTACGATCGACGATCTCTTTTTTTTGAATGGATATGTTCTTTAGCAATAATATTAATATAGAAAAACATATATGTTCTTTACTATTCTGTTCTTCATTTTTTCGTAACCTATTTCATTTTTTCTGATCTTTACGAAAGTCTTTCGTAAAGATCAGAAAAAATGAAATAGGCCCTCAATTATTTAGCTCCTGTTGACATGTTTTTTATTAGGCTTTAATTTGTGCTCCATTTTTGTTCTTATTTTGTGTTGTATTTGTAGTCATATGGTGCTCTATTTGTTCATAATTTGTGTTCTATTTGCTCATATTTTATTAGGATCTATATGAATTGCCTATGGTGCCACTAACATATTTTTCATATGACCTGATACAACATTAACATCTATTTCCAAAATTTGATTGATCATTCAAAAAATCCTTGCAATAAATAACTTATATCATAACTGTTTATAATTTTCATGAATTATGTAGATTAAAAATTAAAATAAAAAAGAAAACAACAAATGTTAGAAACCACAACCTTCAATGATATATGTTTGTCAAGTTTGAATTAATAAAGTTTTAATTATTTTATTTATATGCATGATATTTTACTCTTTTAGAAATCTATTGTTTGTATCTCTTTTCATTAGCTGTTAACAGTTGTTAAATATTTTGATGTGCAATTGTACACGTGTTTTTTACTAGTAGATATTATACTATTATGTGGCAAAAGAATCATAAGCTTCAATTAAATCATAAGCGGCTATATTACTCTTTTAGGAATTATATGCATGATTTATTATTCTTTTTGGAATCTATTGTTTGTATCTCTTTTCATTAGCGATTAATAGTTGTAAAATATTTTGTGATGTGCAATTGTACATATGTTTTTTATTAATAGATATTAAATAATCAATTTACCAGAATGAAAATATCCTATTACATTACGATTTTTACTTTAGTTGCCTTTTTAACATTTGACTTTTTACTACCTTTTTGTTGTTTTTTTACTGATATTCAACTTAAAAATTCTTTGTTTTGTTGACTTTGTTTAACTATTCTAGCATGTGTTTTGGGTAAAGTATATGTTTCCTTTTTTATTTAATACACACTTATTAAATTCACTATTGGTCACAAACGATTTAATTGTGACGTTTTTTTCCTTTCTTTTATGTTATTACTGTTGGGGTTACTGTAACGACCTAGGTTTTAGGAATGGTGCTTTGGTCAGATAATTAAGGTGAAATTCAGACATGTTAGGCTTTGAGGGTCCTAATACCTAATGTGGGATCCATTCTCAGTGATGTCTAACACTTGGATTGTGGGTTTCTGACCTTTTGGCGTGGTGTGGTTCGGGTGCCGCGCTGACCCTCATAGGAGTTTTGTGAGTTCCTCTTGGACCATGAAGGTTTGGTGGATAGTCCTCTGGTGGCACGAGTCACGTGGATGTGGAAGGTCGCGTGGTTTGGTTTCATACCTGTGACTTCCTTTCTTTCCTTTCCTTTCTTTCTTTCTTTTCTTTCTTTCTCTTCCCCGGGCCCCACCCCCACCTCTTCTTCCTCTTCTCCTTCTTCTTCTCCTCCTCCTCCTTCTTCCCCGTTACACTAGAGAGTTGAGGGGGAGGGAGAGAGCAGAGAGGGGGGAGAGATGAGGGAGAGAGATGCTCAGGAGAAGGCTAAGAGAGGAGGAGGAGAACTACCGTCGTTGTGCCACTGTCGTCATCCAGCCTGTCGCCGCCTCACTGCCATTGCAGGGAGGAGGAGGAGAGGAGCTGGGAGGAGGCACCACGTCTCGTTGCCGTTTCGCCGTTCGTCGCCATCGCGTCTTCGGTGGAGGTACACACCCCTTAGGCTTTCTTTTAATTTTCCAATTTGATGTCTAAGGACATGATAGTGTGAATTGCATGTGTGTGGATGCTAGTAATGTGTTTAGGAATTTGTGAAGATTTATTGTGGCATTTTATAGCCATTAATGGTGGTTGTTGGATTTTGGTCATTTTTGACCTCTCTATGCTTGGAAATTCATATCTCCTTGTGTGATGAATGGATTTCAGTTTTGTTTGTTCAATTTTGGAGTAGACTTGAGGATCTACCCCATATGTTTTATTCAGAATTTTTGGAGATTGTTTGGGGGGTCCAGTTGGAGCTCCCACTTTGGGCGAATTTGGGTCCCCTGTCTCCAGTTGTCTGAATTCTGACAGAAAACTAGGGGTGCGGGCCGATTGCACGAGTTCGGCAGCGGCTCTGGCCCCTGGTCCAGGCTCTGTTGGCGTTTAGACGAGAGTATCAAGGGCTCGGGCCAATCGCTCAGCTCAGATGCGCGGGTCGGTTAGGGCTTCTAGGGTGTTTTCCAAGGCTTTAATGGAATAAATGATTAGGATAACTATTAAAATAATTGTAGGATTTGCCTAAAATGAATTAACAAGATGCCACTTGGGGTGTGGGTAGAATAAAAGACGATAAGATTTAGAAATAATAGGTTCTTTCCCTAGATGGTTTAGATTGGACTTTAGGGATAATGATAGCATCCCTAGGTCTAGGATTTGTGTGGTTTTGTATGCGATGCACTGAATGGAGTATTCAGTAGCACTGTTTCAGGTGTTAGAACCGATCTAGTTGTGCTCCTGAGGGACACGAGCCAGTAGGTGTCTTACACTTGGTGCCAGAGCGTGGAGCTCTAATTGTGTTTACTTTATTGTGGTGTCTTGTGGGTGGTTTTGACACTCGGAGAATGTTTTGTTGGTGTTTTCTTGGTTTGTGGTCATGGGTAGAGCGTAGTGCTCATGAACCCAGATGCTCCCAAGGTGCTTTTGTCTGGGCCTGACAGGAGAGCTGTCGATGCGGTGTTTTGTTTGTGGTTTCTCGGCCTTTGGTTTCTGTACGGCTGTTGGGCACAATGTTGCTTGAATTTTAAAGGACATTTAATGGTTTTGATAAGGTTTTCCAAAAGGAGAGTTTTGGAAAGAGAAAAGTACAGATTTGAAAATGATTTTGGAAAGAGTTTTCCGATGCTTTTTGTTTACGTTGGGGGCCGAGATACCTGAGACTGAGATTCGTCGGGTCTTGGAGGTATGATACTCCTTGACTGTCGTTTTAAGGCTAGAGTTGTGGTCCACGGGTTGAGATGTTTCATGGCATAACGGAAAGGTATGACACTCCTGTTGTCGCTGTAAGCACTAAGGCTTGGGTGTTATTGGGTGTGGAGGTATGAGACTCCTTCCTGAGCACTATATGGAGGGCATCGTGAGGAGGCGTACTCTGTGTTAGCCAGTATAGGTGGGACGTGCCCCCAGTAGCTGGTAGCGTCCTGAGAGACAGGACTGCCTTCCCAAGGAGGAGTTGGCTTTGTTGAGGGTTCTCTTGAAAGGGAGAATCGCGGGACGGTGGTTGGCTTCTACACGGGGTGGCACACTGTGGCAGTGCAGACACGGTGGTCGCTCTTCAGTGGACTGCTTGTGGCTAGTGTTGTCTGCTTGCCACCGGGCAGTTCGATACACTGTTTGTGTTTGTGTTTGTGTTTGTGCGGAGTCCTAGTCTGGGAAATCAGACTCTGGGCCTATTTGAGGCCGTGGTTTTGGCGCCTGTTAAGGCGCAGTGTTTGGGAGTAATGGCTCTGTTGTTTTGGGAGCGGAATCTCCATGGTTTGGTGTGTGCTTGGGTCTAGAGGGAACCATGTTGTGCAGAGCAGAGTTTATGTAGTTGTGCTTTTAGTGTTGTCTTGGGCTCAAGATGGCAAGAGTAGCCTTCTTGAGCATGCATAAAAGGTTTTAAAAGTGCACGCACATGGTTTTGAAAGAAAAAGAAAAGAATGATTTTAAAGACATGGTTTTGTGATTTTATGGCCTACCAGGCAGTGGTAGACTGCCTAGTTTGGTGTTGCGGCATCCGAGAGGGATGTCAGTGCTTGTGTGCTGGGCGTCGGTAGATTGCCCTTTTGGTTTGTCAGCATCCAGGTGTGATGTCTATGCTTAGTTGCCCTCGGCATAAGTTGCCGAGTTGTAGGATGCGTGCTGAGTGATCGTTGAGTGGTCACTCACATGTGCTTTGTTTTGTGTGTTTTTGGCAGGTGCAGGATAGTAGCTGTTGGTTGCTAGTGCATATAGGAAGAGTCACGCTACCACACATCAGGGATCTAGGTGAGTATTAGTTTAGTTTATTTCTGTTGTTTATTAGTTTTATTTCTTATTGAGAGTACCTAGCCTTAGCTACATCATTAGTGTAATTGTTAGTTAATAATAAAGATAAAACAAGTAATTAAATGAAATTTGTAGCTAGATTTAGTGGTAGCCATTTGAGAGTCGTTACAGTTGGTATCAGAGCTTAGGTCCACCTAGGAACACTAGCCTAGGGATGTCTAGTAGGGTGACTCCGTAGAATTGTATATCATGCATTCCTGTACCTTGATTTTTTATTGATTTTCTTGATTTTCTTTGCTTGCAGTGTTGAGAAGTGTCTTCGGCTCTGGCTCCTGTTCGGTGAGGATTGTATGCGAGGGACCACGAGGAATATGGGAGTGACAGTCTGTATTCTCGATTAAAGAAGGATGTCGACTCCTGGTTAGAAGGATTCCTAGTGGTTGGATATTTTGTGATCATTGATTTGGTAGAGCTGCTTGAGAGATTGCAGTTGGGTGCAGAACGTGAAGCAGCATTCACTCCTGTGGAGCAGTTTGCTAGGATTCCTCAACTCTGTGGAGTGTGGTGTGGAGCTGTCCACGAGTTTTACGTGGGTTAAGCACTGTGTTGCCCGTGGGTGTGGTGGTGGTTATTTTCTAGGCATGACTCTATGCTGACTGCCAGGGTAGGAGGCCCTGTGGTGCGTGTGGTCAGACGAGTCGAGCTGCCCAGAGCTTGTTCACGTCTATTGAGGATCCTAGTCTGCTTGGTGGGCTACACCTGCGGGGAGGCAGGGCGCTTGCTGAGGAGGTGCCTTGTTCCTTTGAGGGAGATTAGGCTACCTCCATCTGTTGACCAGAGGATATGTTACCTTTAAGGGGGTTAGCCACCACCAAGTGCTGGGCAGTTTAGTGTTTTGCTGTGGAGGGTTGGGTGTCGCAGTTGTTTGCCTCAAGTGTACCCTCCATAGTTGTTGTTGCTTCTTGTTTGCTTGTGGGTTGGATGGCATAGCACTATTCGACCTGTGGAGATCTTCATTCCCCTGTGTTTGCTTTTAGGTTTCGGGTTTTCTGCAGCGGAGATGGGGTGAGTCAAATGGAGCTGGCTGCCCATCTCATTTGGTGGCGTCGTTGGTCGAGCTGGTGGGTGTGATCCCATGTGTTTTTCTCCAGGTGGCTGTTTCTTGATTTAGGGGTAACTATTCTCGAGAATCTAGCAGAAGTATCTTCGGGATAGTGGCACCACAGAAAAGTCTACCAGGGAGGAGGAACGGCTCGTGTTGGTTTGGACACTCCTGTTGGGTGTTGCTTTAGTTTGGAGATCCTTTTGAGTTTGACTCCAGAGTGGTCCTTACCATTGGTGTGATTGTTTTACTGGGAACAGTGACTTTTGTGGCCTTAGACTCTAGATTGTAGTATCCTTGACGTGAGTTTCACGCTTAATAAGTGGTTTAAGTATGTTTTGGTGGTCTCACATCTAGACCTACAAGGCTGCCATCGTAGCGAGCGGTAATGAGTCCACCAAATATCCTTTCGGATTGGGATAAGTTCTTATTGCTATGAGGCAACGTGGTGTCTTGTGGTTCTTGCTAGTTAGGAGGATCACAAAAAGAACTGTCTACCCATGTGTTTGGTGTTGGCCACAGTGAAGGTTGTGCTTTGGATCTGGTGGAGTGTCGATCCAGGAAGCAGTTCCTAGAGACAGACAGCACATGGTTGACTAGTTTGTCGGTGCACTCCAGATCCGTGAAGAGCTTTGTTGTGTCTCAGTAGTCAGATATCTCTTGTACCTTGGATTGAAGGGGGTTTCCCAAGGCGAAGAGAGTCGTTGCTGAGCACAAGGTATGGAGTTCGGTGGTTGCTGACCAGGTTGTACATCGGAGTGGTGCAGCGGAAGCGTGGCCAGAGCTGGTTGCACCTGGTCAATCCTGTGGTTGCGTGTCTCCGAGGGTGTTCAGGATGTTTCATGACTCTGGGAGACACTATTTTGGAGCCTCTAGGTCGAGATTTTTGTGCCTGGAAAGGATTTCACCTAGGATCTCAGTGGTGTTCGGACTCAAGGAGAGCTAAGTCCTTGGTGTTGCCCTAGACCTAAGTAGGATGAAACGGCTCTGTGAGGCGAAGATTTCTCCTACAGGTCGTGGATTTTAGGTGGCATCGTTGTGTTCTTGTTTGGGTCGTTCTAGTGATGTTCTAATTTTGGTATCCTTGGTGTTTCGCCTAGAGAATTTTGGACGCAAAATTCCTTTAAGGGGGTTAGGCTGTAACGACCCAGGTTTCAGGAGTGGTGCTTTGGCTAAATAATTAAGGTGAAATTCAGGTGTGTTAGGCTTTTGGGGTCGTAATGCCTAATATGGGACACGTTATCAGTGGTGTCTGACGCTTGGATTGTGGGTTTCTAGCCTTTTAGCGTGGTGTGGTTCGGATGCAGCGCTGGCCCTCATAGGAGTTTTGTAGGTTCCTCCAGGACCGTGGAGGTTTGGTGGGGGGTCCCTGGTGGCACAAGTCACGTGGACGTGGAAGGTCGCATGGTTTGGTTTCGTGCTTCCGACTTCCTTTCTTTCCTTTCCTTCTTTCTCTTTCCTTTTCTTTCTTTCTTTTCTTTCTTTCTCTTCCATGGGCCCCACCCCTTCTTCTTCTTCTTCTCCTCCTCCTCCTCCTCCTTCTTCTTCCCTGTTACGCCAGAGAGTTGAGGGGGTGGGAGATCAGAGAGAGAGGGAGACGAGAGGGAGAGAGCAGAGAAGGGGGAGAGATGAGGGAGAGTTTTCAGAGAGAGGGAGAAAGATGCTCAGGAGAGGGCTGTGAGAGGAGGAGGAGGGTTGCCGTCGTTGTGCCACTGTAGCCGTCCAGTCTGTCGCCGCCTCGCCACCGTCGTAGGGAGGAAGAGGAGAGGAGCTGCTCGTGGCTGGGAGGAGGCACCACGTCTTGCTGCCGTTTCGCTGTTCGTCGCCACCGCGTCTTCGATGGAGGTACGTATCCCTTAGGTTTTCTTTTAATTTTCCAACTTGATGTCTAGGGGCATGATAGTGTAAATTGCATGTGTATAGGTGCTAGGAATGTGTTTAGGAATTTTTGGAGATTTATTGTGGCATTTATAGTCATTTATGATGGTTGTTGGATTTTGGTCATTTTTGACCTCTTTGTGCTTGGAAATTTATATCTCCTTTTGATGAATGGATTTCAGTTTTGTTTGTTGGGTTTTGGAGTAGACTCGAGCGTCTACCCCATATGTTTATTCGAAATTTTTGGTGATTGTTTGAGGGGTCCGGTTGGATCTCCCACTTCAGGTGAATTTGGGTCCCCTATCTCTGGTTGTTTGAATTCTGACAGAATACTGGAGACGTGGGCCGATTACGCGGGTTCGGCAATGGCTCTGGCCCCTGGTCCAGGCCTTGTTGGCATTTAGACAAGAGTACCAGTCGCGCAGCCCAGATGCGCGGGTAGGCCAGGGCTTCTAGGGTGTTTTCCAAGGCTTTAATGAAATAAATGATTAGGATAACCAATAACATAATTGTAGGATTTGCCTAAAATGAATTAACAAGATGCCACTTGGGGTGTGGGTAGAATAAAAGACGATATGATTTAGAAATAATAGGTTCTTTCCCTAGATGGTTTAGATTGGACTTTAGGGATAATGATAGCATCCCTAGGTTTAGGATTTGTGTGCGGTGCACTGAATAGAGTATTCAGTGGCACTGTTCCAGGTATTTGAACCTATCTGGCTGTGCTCCCGAGGGACACGAGCTAGTAGGTTTCTTACACTTGGTACCAGAGCATGGAGCTCTGGTTGTGTTTGTTTTGCTGTGGTGTCTTCTGGGTGGTTTTGACACTCAGAGAATACTTTGTTGGTGTTTTCTTGGGTTGTGGTCGTGGGTAGAGTGTGGTGCTCGTTAACCCAGACGCTCCCAAGGTACTTTTGCCTGGGCCTGACAGGAGAGCTATCGAGGCTGTGTTTTATTTGTGGTTTCTCGACCTTTGGTTTCTGTGCCGCTGTTAGGCACAATGTTGCTTGAATTTTAAAGGACATTTAATGGTTTTGAAAAGGATTTCCAAAAGGAGATTTTTGGAAAGAGAAAAGTACAGATTTGAAAATGGTTTGGAAAAGAGTTTTCCAATGCTTTCTGTTTGTGTTGGGGGTCGAGATACCTGAGGCTGAGATTCGTCGGGTCTTGGAGGTGTGATACTCCTTGACTATCATTTCGAGTTTAAGGTTGTGGTCCACGAGTTGAGGTGTTTCGTGGCATGACGGGGAGGTATGACACTCCTGCTGTCGCTATGAGCACTGAGGCTCGGGTGTTGTCGGGTGTTGAGGTTTGAGACTCCTTCCTGAGTACCGTGTGGAGGGCATCGTGAGGTGGCGTACTCTGTGTTAGCCAGTGCAGGTGGGACACGCGCCTCGTAGTTGGTAGCGTCTTGAGAGACAGGACTGCCTTCCCAAAGAAGGGTTGGCTTTGTTAAGGGTTCTCTAGAGAGAGAATCGCGGGACAGTGGTTGGCTCCTACATAGGGTGACACACTGTGGCAGTACAGACACTGTGGTCGCTCCTCAGTGGACTACTTGTGGCCAGTGTTGTCTACTTGGTGCCGGGCAGTTCGACACACTGTTTGTGTTTGTGTTTGTGCGGAGTTCTGGTCAGGGAAATCAGGCTCTGGGCTTATTTGAGGTCGTGGTTTTAGCACCTATTGAGGCGCATTGTTTGGGAGCAGTGGCTCCATTATTTTGGAAGTGGAGGCTCCATGGTTTGGTGTGTGCTTGGGTCCAGAGAGGACCATGTTGTGCAAAGCAGAGTCCATGTAGTTGTGCTTTTAGTGTTGTCTTGGGCTCGAGATGGCAAGAGTAGCCTTCTCGGGCATGCATCAAAGGTTTTAAAAGTGCACGCACATGGTTTTGCAAAGAAAAAGAAAAGAATGGTTTTAAAGATATGGTTTTGTGATTTTATGGCCTGCCGGACAGTGGTAGACTGCCTGGTTTGGTATTACGGCATCCGAGAGGGATGTCAGTGCTTGTGCTGGGCGTCGGTAGATTGCCCTTTTGGTTTGTCGGCATCCAGGTGTGATGTCTGTGCTTGGTTGTCCTCGGCATAGGTGCCGAGTTGTAGGGGGTGCGTGCTGAGTGACCGTTGAGTGGTCACTCACATGTACTTTGTTTTGTGTTTTTTTGGCAGGTGCAGGATAGTAGCTGTTGGTTGCTAGTGCATATAGGATGAGTCACGCTACCACACATCAGAGATCCAGGTGAGTGTTAGTTTAGTTTATTTCTGTTGTTTATTAGTTTTATTTCCTATTGAGAGTACCTAGCCTTAGCTACATCATTAGTGTAATTGTTGGTTAATAATAAAGATAAAACAAGTAATTAAATGAAATTTGTAGCTAGGTTTAGTGGTAGCGACTTGGGAGTCGTTACAGTTACATTTGTATTGTTGTAACTTCTCTCGATGGCTAGTCGCAACCGAAGTGTGCGACAAAAGTTAAATGATTGTTGTATGATAGATGAGATCATAGTAGAGACATTCCATGATATGATGGAAATGTACAAGATTAGTTATCCACCAAGAAATATTGTATATAATGCGGGGTTTACAAGTGAAGGGGTTGTAAGAAACATAATGACGGGTCATTGGAGGCTTACATTTGATAGTTGTAGGATGCTTCCTACTGCATATGTGAATCTGTGTGCCATATTCCATAATAGGGGTTTGCTTGTGGATAGTTGATGGGTATCTATGGAGAAACAAGTAAGGATTTTTCTCCAAACTCTCGTTCATGGCCATAAAAATAGATTGGTGCAACAAAGGCTACAGCACTCTAGTGAGACTATAAGTAAGTACTTTAATAGAGTTGTGAGGACAATTATTGTATGAAATCTTGATATTATATGTCCTAAAGAAAATCTTAATTCCACTCCAAGGCACATCATTGATTATGCCAATGGGAAATACTATCTATTCTTTAAGAATGCTGCTGGAGCACTAGATGGTACACATATTACGTGTGTTGTGCCTAACAAGGATCAAATGGCTTATAGGTGTGGAAGAGACCCGAAGACACTACAAAAAATGTGTTAGGTGTTTGTGACTTCGATATGAGGTTCATATTTGTTTTTGCTGATTGGGAGAGAACAACACACGACTGCAAGGTTCTGAATCATGCTGTTGTAGATCCCAGCCACAAGTTTCCACATCCTCCTAGAGGTTAGAAAGTCCATTGATTGACTTAATTTGTAAAAAATATTGCAATTCTTTTGAAGTAATACAAAAATACTAACAATGAAATTGTTTAAATTTACAGAGAAGTACTACCTTGTTGATGCTGGGTATCCAAACAGAGGAGGTTACTTGGCACCATATCGTACAACACGGTACCATGTCGCAGAATTCCAAACATCCCCACCGCGTGGGAAGGAGGAGCACTTTAATCAAATACACTCCTCCTTGAGGAATGTTATTGAGCAATTCTTTGGTGTTTAAAAGAAACATTGAAACATTCTGAACTTCATGCCACCATATAGTTATAAAAAACAAGTGAAGATCGTTATTGCATGCGTGACTCTTCATAATTTCATAATTGAATAACGAGTGATGGTTGAAGTACTCAAGGAATCAAGTATGGTTGAAGATATTGCACCCGAGGAGGACGTCAACGATGATAATAATGTTGAACCAACCAATTTAGATGAGGTAGGAATGGGTGGTTATCATGATGCTAGTTGTAATCTAATCGCAGATGCACAAGGACTAGTGTAAATGTGATTGTATATTAATGCTACTTGATGCTTGTAAATATGATTGTATATTATTACTATAATCAAGATGTTTTGTGTATGTTAAATCTTACTTTTAATGGTAGATATATGGAAATTTTGAATGATCACCCACTCTACAACATTCTTCATTTAAAATCTCCTAAAAGTAAAATGACTTTAGATTTGAAAAGGGTATAATTCACTAAAAAAATCCAGACAATTCTTAGTGATAGTATCTCCTCTGGTTTTGCTGATATTATATAAGACAATGTTAAGTGCAATTTACATATTTGTATTAATTACCTACTCTGCAATAACTTCTATGTTGCAAATAAATCCCTATATTGGCCTAACTTAAATAGGCAAATCTTCATCACGATTTGAAAGAAAATACCAAGCATAACTTATTCAAACAACCAAAAAAACTCTTTAAGAAGCATTAAGGAATCAACTAAATGTTAACAACTTACGCTAAAAGCCAAATACACTCCACAAAAGTTGCAGGATAAAATGGTTTCTTTAATTTTTACCTAGGAGTTCCTCCGCAAGAGTTTGTCAATTTGACATGCTAGAGGCATATGTTTCAATATCTCAGGCAAATAAGATTCATTTAGGGGAAACCAGAGGTGATACTACCTACATAATTCTTATGTTCCTGAACATTCTACATAATTCTCATCTTAGAAAGATTGTTGTTTGCTGGTTTCATTCAACATCTATTGATAGAAGTTTTTTACTAGTTTTTTGCTGGTTTCATTCAGCAATAGACTAGTGCATGTTTGTGAGTGTATTCATAGAGATCTCAGATACATTTAGTGATCCTAAAATTGGTTTTTACCTCATTTAAGGTTTATTTCATGATTTGGGAAAGAAATGGATAGCAACATGGCCCTTGCGCAAAAGTTAAGCTTATTAAGTGAAGTACGACACACACACAAGGTTAAGTGGAATGATGACTTAGTTGGGAATTTTCTCGACATTTGCATCGACTTGCACCTTGAAGGAGACAAACCGAGTTCCCAGTTGAATGCAATTGGTTATAAAAAAATTAGAGAAAAGGCCTTTTTGTGTTGTGTGGTGTAAAATGAACCTATTCTCAACTCAAGAATAAGTTTGAGAGGTTGTGCAGTGATTGGCAACTTTGAAAAACAATTTCATTACAAACTAGAATTGGTTGGAACCCAAACACACAAACTTGGGAGGGAGCAGACGACCATCGGTGGGAGCAATTCAAGATTATGAGTTCTCATCTACACCAAAAATTATGTTAATTTAGTTCCTTAAGTTACACTTGAAATATTTATATACTTTATTTGGTATTTTGATGCTTGTAGGGAGAACCAAAATGCGAGATGTTCAGGTATAAGTGACTCAAGTTCCATGACAAACTAATGAAGCTCTTTAACGAGAATGTTGTTGTGGGAAAGTATGCCTTCATCCCTGGTGCCACTGTCCAATCTCTTTCTTTAGACAAAGGTCAAGAGGATGACACCATCGACACAGCAGCATTCCTCCCACCTTCGACTATTGACGCAACACAGAACTTGCATAGTGAGGATACATCGTATAATACTAATGTTTCCGAGCCTAATACACATACTTCCATAAGTACTAACTAGTACACTGGCAGTAGAAAGGAAACAGAAGAAAGCAAAGATCTCCAACAAGGAAGTTCTTAAAAGTAAGCTTGCCTCCGTTGGATCATTTGTTGAGGTGTATGAGAAGTTGAAGGATGACACTAGCATGGGAAGATGCTTGCAGTTGCTCCTCGATGATGGCATTGATGATGAGTCTGACTTGTACTTATATGCTATCATGCGTTTTGAGAGCCTAGACATAAATGAGGCATTTGTTGATATCAAACCACCAAGCCACAGAATGAGATGGCTGAAAATGAGGTATCATGCATGGATTTCTGCAAGCAAACCAATGTTATGATGACTTCTCACTTGTCATTAGTTAGCTAAGTTCTATCTTTATAATTTGTTGGTGTTGGATGCTTTATTCATTGCTAAACTTTTGATGTTGTTGGTTTGTATGTTAATATTACTTGATGTTTTAATTTCTAATGTATGAGACTGTAATGAAACTTATGATGCGTCTTTAACTTGAACTAGCATTATTGCTTTGAACTACCTTTGCTTTTGCTATTTAAACTTTTGTTTCACTTATTTGCTTTCAATGTTAGGATTCTATTTTTGTTTATCTTGTTGGGCCAGGATTCTATTTCAATTATCTTGTTTACCTAGCATGTGGACATGTGCATGATTAGTTGAAAGTATACAGGTTGTCTACTTGTTTATGTTCATGATCCTGCATTAGTGTTCTCTGATGATTTATGTATATTAGTTGCATTAACCCTACAACCATATATAGCCTCCTTGAAACATAACTTTAGATGGCATTTGACTATCTATATGTTGCCTGATTTAAGTAATTTCTCAGCTAGGCAAGGGACCATTTTTTATGTATTGTAGAACTTGTCTACTGTTTCAAACAGCTAGCCATCAATTTCTCAGCCATTTTTTATGTTGCCTGTATTTTCATGTATGGAACTTGCAATGCTTCTAATTTAAATGATCTTTGATCTTTGATATTTTCGTGTATGGAACTTGTAGTGTTTGATAGTAGTTTTGATTTTGATTTTGTTAATTCTCAAATAAATGGAAACCAAAAGCATGCAAAAGAGATAAAAGTTGATATTTTTTCCCATATTTCCTTGTAAACGCAGAAGTGCATCTGTATGTTTATATTTGATATAGCCAATTTCATTGGCAATGAATCAATGGATTTGGAAAGAAAAACTTTAAGTTTCATCCACATATTAAGCTCATGCGTGTAAGATTGGATTCTTGGGAAACCTATGCTTCAACAAGATTTTATTAAATAAAAATCTTATTTCCGTCCCAACATTTGTTCGCAATATTGCTAACCATGTGGGAGGGTTGCTTTTCCTGGGGGGTTCGGCGGTGCGGCGGGAGCAGATCTGCCTCTCGCAAATCTACGGAGCGGCGGAGCGGGAGAGTTGCTAGGGCTTGGAGGGAGCGGCGGGAGGGTTGCTTTTCCTAGAGGGTTCGGCGGTGCGGCGGGAGCAGATCTGCCTCTCGCAGATCTAGGAGCGGCGGAGCGGGAGGGTTGCTAGGGCTTGGAGGGAGCGGCGGAGCGGTGGGAGGGTTGTTTTCTCCTGGGGGGTGTGGCGGTGCGGCGGGAGCAGATCTGCCTCTCGCTCGAGCGGCGGGAGCTTGAGCGGCGGCTTGGGCTTGGACCGGTGGGTGCTCGGCTGAGCTAGTTCTGTTGCGGGCTCGGGCGTCTGCTCAAGGCACGACTGCGGTGCACGACTTGGGGAGCGGTGGAGCGGCGCAAGCGGTGCAAGCACGGCTTAGCAGGACTTTGTGCAGGGCTCGCTGGGCTTGGCTCCGACGAGGAGTGCTTCACCAGTGCGTAGGGGCAGGAATGGCGGCAAAAT
>JAMKQA010001304.1:0-34419 GCA_024699735.1 Posidonia australis
AAGAAGACGATGATGCGACATCAACTTCAATAGGCAGAATAGACTCCCCAAATGAATAATTCTTGATGTAAAAATTTTAAAAAAATGTAAAACAAATGATGTAAATATCTTTTGTATTTTTTATGTAAAAAATTTATTGTATTTCAAATATTTTGTATTAATAAAAAAAAAATTCAGTTTAAGCCCAATGGCCCGGCCCGTTTTCCAACTCTAACTATAACCCATAACTTAACAATATAAGATATGTCATTCAAATTTAATCACATTTTATAATAATTTTTTATTTGGTCCACTCATGCATATATTTATAGCTTATAAAGAGTCGGGAAAAAAAATCTAGACATGATATTAATCATTTGAGCACAAGCCAAGGATCAAAAGATCCATCTGCTAGAAATTCGGTGGATCGAAAAAATTTGATAAAACGAAATCTATGTCAGACTAAAAACACATTATTTCAAGAAACATTAAGATAAAATGGGAAAAATTAAATACGAATCATGTAAAATCATGATAAATGAATTGAGTGATATTCCACCCAATTAATTTTTTTAGGCATTCAATTTTCAATGAAAAACTTATAAAGAATCATGTTTAACTTAAAGCAAATAAAAATCCACTTTTTCAATAGAAAGGAAAATGGAATTACCAACATTTGTCAATGAATTATAGCCTCATGTTCTTTCTCCCTCCGATATTCTCTTGAACACCTATATCACTTAGAACAAGTAAAGATTTTGGCATCCATTTTATTTTAGGTCTAAATGTGTTAGTCTTAGAAATTCAACTATTTTTGACTTTTGGGATCCATCTTTCATTTTCTACTTTTTAAACGACAAATTCATAATTTTCATTATTTTTAACTCTAACAAAACTATTTTCATATGGAATAACCTTTTTATACTCATTTTCACTTCTATACTTTCTTACATGAAGATTTTTCTTATTAATCGTAAACTTACTAACATCATTAAGTAAACTTTTACATTTGATTTTCAATGATACAATGTCATTTTTTAAAACATCAATTTTGCAATTCATGATGTTCAATTTATTGTTCAAAACATCATTTTCTATTTCAAATACTTTATTTTTACTTCTCAATTTATCATTTTCATTTGAAATCATTTCTTTTTCAAGATATATATCAACAAAACTTTTGTTTAAACTTCTGCATTTAACATTTAAATATTTATATTTCGAACAAAGATCATTAAATACATCAAGTAATTCATCTATAAATAAATCATCAATATTATTTAAAAATGATACCTTACTAGATTTTGTCATGAAGCACATGTGAGTAACTTCACCATCGGATGACATTTCTTTATTGGTTGAAGAGTCACTATCATCTCATATTGCTTAGAGAGTCCTTTTTTTCTTGATTTTTCTTTTATCCTTTTTGTCCTTCTTTTGAAATCTTCCTTTCTTTAAAAATATTTTGTACTTATGAGTAACAAGAGCTAAACCTTCCTCTTCATCTGACTCATTTGACTTGATAAAGGTTTTAAAGCCATTGCTTTTCTCCTTTGGAATATCTTCAAGTTCCCTTTTTGTCATTTGAATTTCATAGGAAGTAAGGTTTCCTATGAGACTTTCTAGGGAATATGTTGATAGATCTTTTGCTTTCTCAATTGCAGTAGTCTTTTTGTCTCAATTCAGAGTAAAAGATCTGAGTATTTTTCTAACTAAATCACTTTGAGAATAATATTTTTTAAGAAATTGTAAACTATTAGCAATCTCATTAAATCTTGTAATTATATCACCAATAGATTCATATGGTTTCATTTTAAATGTTTTATACTTATAAACAAGCATATTGATTTTAATCTCTTTGACTTGACTTGTTCTATCATGAGTGACTTCTAAAACATATCATGCTTCATGAAATGTACTACAATTAGAAATACGATTAAATTAATTTTCATTTATAGTACAAAATAAAATATTTAACCCCTTAACATCTAATATAGCTAACTTCTTCTCATTTTCATTTTCATTTAATCCACTCCTTGAGAATCTCTCAAGAATTTCTTTATCCGATTTTGTTCCAGGCCAAGATTCTACTGCTACATTTCTTGACGAACCCTCATCAAGGCTCCATAAAAACCACGACCTTTCTTTCTCACAAGCAAAAAAGCTTGTACATTTAATAAAACCAAAAATTACAGCTCTAAGCATACTACAATCTCCTAAACACAAACTTAGCAAGGAATGGTTATAGCTGTCAATGGGAAGTTCTCTTGCTAAGACTTGAGAAATCAATATGGAAATTGCTAGAAAATTCTTCTCTATAGGTAGATCATGAAGTACTAAAGTATGAGACTGCATTGTGTCAAAGAGGGGGTCCATATTTATAGAAAGAATGGATAGCAATGTGTGTCTAACGTTTATTTTTATCCTTCAATGAGTAGTCATTTGGTAGGTATGGGACAGCTTTGTGTCAAAGAGGGGGTCCATATTTATAGAAAGAATGGATACCTTCAACGGATAGTCATTTGATATGCCAAAAATGGTTCGGTCTACCAAATGACTCACAGTTGTTTATAACAATCATGTAATTCGATATGCTGAAATAAATTCGGTATGTCGAATTAGTTCTCAGTTCAAAATATCTATAAACTTAGATTTTGGTATACCAAAATTAGTCGGTATGCCAAAATAACCTGTAAAGTCCTATAATGAGTGTAATCAATGATTGATTTGGTTTAGGGCTTTGGCAATTTTCCTAAGGCACTATGAGAATGTTTAGGAGATTATTACAAAGTCCTAAAATACAACAAATTACATTTTATAATTACAATAAGAACTTGATTTCCAATCTTCAAATGATTTGGCTTAAGAGTGACTTAAGTCATCTTGAATTTGCCACATTAATTTCTTCTAGCCAATTTTGTCTTCTTCTTTTTTCAAGATTTATAAGAACTCTTCCTTAACCTATTAAGAAGGATTAGTACACAAATTTGTTTTGTTATCATCAGAATCAAGATGAAACAAATTTTGCCTACAGGATGTCTACAATGTACAATTTTCATATTAAGACCATGCAACCCAACCATAAATGCAATAGGTGAGTGAGAAACAAATAGGCTACCTCCACATGGTTGGCCAATCAATATCTTGATCAAATCATAGATGACCCAAGGTGGAAGGCTAAATTCCTTAAGAAATGTGTGCAAAGGGATTTATGTTCGAATGCATTTGATTCCAAGATATACAGATGTATGAAGAAGGTGTGGACATTAATAGCTAGTTGTCACAATGAGCAATACAATAGGCTTTAGGACTATTGTAACATTCTAAGATTGAAGAACCCAAGGACAGTTGCACTACTCCAGGTCAAGAGGCCTATGTTTGGTAGTGCTCTTCTGTATTAGAGGTTATTTGTATGTCTTGATGCAGCAAAGAAAGGAATGGCACATTGTAGACCTTTCTTAGGGTTTGATGGTTGTTATCTATTTGGTCCATATAAAGGGATTCTACTAAGTGCTATAGCCATGGATGCTAACAGTCAACAATTCCTAGTTTGTTTTGCTATTGTTGAAAACAAGACCAAGGATAGTTGGATATGATTCTTGACACACGTTGTTGAGACATTGGGGACTCTAGAATGTGGATGGACTTTCATGTCCAACAGGTAGAAGGTAACATAATGATAACCTCTTGTATGATTATTGCTATTTATTTTTTAGTGCTTGTGTCATGTTGATTGTGTTTTAATAATTGATAACTAAATTCTTTTCATTGGATTTGGTTCAAACTTTTGACAATATACTGAGTGGTATAGACCATAGATATTGTTTGAGACATTTACATGCGAATTTTAGAGAGAAATTTAGGGGTAAAGTCTATAAGGATGTACTTTGGACTTCTGCTAGAGCCTATAATGAGGCAGATTTTAAAAAGTGAATGCAAGCAATGAAGAGAATCATTCCTCATGGAGAGGAGGCCTTTAAATACATGGAAAACATTCCATATCCATGTTGGGCTAGGCATGCCTTCAACACCAAATCAAAGTATGATTAGATTGAGAACAATAACTTTGAGAGTTGGAATAATGTCATATTGGAGTCAAGAGAAAAACCAATAATTGACTTGTTTGAGCACCTTAGGAGGATTATAACTAGGAGGAATCAAGAAAGATAGGAATTGCATACAGACTAGTTGTTGTGTCCTAACATAGAAGATGAATTAGAGAAAACAAAGTTGACGTCAAGGAAGTGTGATGTTCAATATGTTGGAGAGCTTAGGTTTAAGATTGATTGCAAGTGATAGACGTTTAAGGTTGACTTAGCAAGTAAAACATGTGGATGTTGCAAGTGGGATCTCACAAGGGTTCCTTGCCTCCATACAGGTAGTGTTATTGCTAATGTGGAGTTTGCGATATACCTTGGAAGTTTGATATACTCTAATGCTTTAGTTTTCTGGTCAAATTCATAAGATGTATCTGGTAAGGCTTTTTGGCTTTTTGGTTGAATTCATCCAGAGCTTGAATTCATAAGCTATGGTTTTTTGACATTTATTTATATGCTCTAGATATGTAGATTGGTTTTTGGTTTATGTGGTGTCTGACATTTATATTGTTTTTAGTACTACAAATTTTCTATGGGAGTTTATAGTTCTCTTGTACTGAGTTTGTCGATACACCTCTCCTTGGGGAAAAAAATGCAAACATGATTGATACTTATCTAGCTCATTTAGTTGTTTTTATATATGGCACTTGATTCACTTAAAATTTGCTAAGCCTTGTATTTACTCTAACTTGACTAGTAGGTATACAATTCGGAGATGTGATTCAATAGGTTTTAAATTTTCACAACTAGATGGGTACCCTATCATATTTGACCATGTAGGGCAATATTTGGAGCTTTCCATTTGTAGGTATACTTCTCTAGTAATAACAATCATACAATTCACATTATTATTTAGTGTTTCAATATGATCAATTCATCTCTCATACAAGTAGATATGACAAAGTAAAAAAAGGAAATGAATGGTTTGAATATGCTAATCCGACATTTAAGGTTCCAACATATATAACATGACGGTAGAGGTATATCTGGTATCATATATGTTATTTGGGTTTTTGCAGCCTCACATGATATTACAATTTTCAGTCAAAAGTAGCATTCCTCCCTTCTTTTGTGGATCTTTTCTAGACTCTGGTTCTCTTTATGTTCATGCTCAAAGGAATAAGTTATTCACATGTCTGTATTTACATGCTTATAGCCAGTCTTCTTGAATCCTTATGCATCTTGAAGCCCTTCTTTTTGACTCGATAAGATTGGTGAAATTATCATAGCATTCTCTTCTTGAATTTGATGGATAATCTTGATGACCATTTATATTGTTATGAAGACGTTATAGTCTATTTATATGCTTTGAATGTCTATTTATATTGTTATGAAGATATTGTGTAGCTTTTGACATTTGTTGGATGGTCTGTTGGATGTTTCTCTTGTGTAGTTTCTGTAATCCTCTACATCAAGCATAATGTTGAAGACTTTGTCAGCCATTACTACCACACTAGCACCAACAAGAAGATTTATAAACCCTTAGTTTATACTATTCCTAACATGTTATAGTGGCCTGTCACGGATTACAAGTAGATTAGCCCACCTAACATTAAGATCCAACGTAACCGGCCTAAGAAGAAGAGAGACAAATCCGAAGATGAAAAACATATTCCTAACAAGGTCAGGAATCTTCACATTGTGATGACATGTAGGAAATGTGGCCAAGCTGGACACAATACTAAGACATGTACACATCTTGATGGCGTTAGAGTTCAACCAAGGTAAAAGATAAATTTTGTTTAAAATTCTTTCTTATTGGCTTTCTTCAAGTTTGCATACTTTACTAACTATTGTTTGAAAATCTTAGTTATGGAAGAGAATGGGTTCTAAATGTGGCAGTGCAAGTTCAAATGCAAGACAGCAGAAAATTGGCAAGGAGTTTAGTGGACCTCTCACTAGAAGTAAGAAAGGGAAACTGTCATCAACTAGCCAATTATCATCCATGGAGAGTGTTTTTATAGAAGGACAAAGGGTAGTTGATTTGTCAAGACCAAATACAAATTTCATGAATCCCAGGAGCATGGGAGAAAGAACAAAGTTGCCCTCAAGGAAAGTACGGATTGCACAAGCTACAATGTAAGACATTTCAACCTAGGAATCTACCCAAGGGATTTAGTTACTGTGCTTTTAGTTCAAGACTTACTTCTGTTAGGCTTACTGTGTTTGCTTTAGGCTTCAATTAATATTTGCTTTAGTTACTGTCATACTATGCTTTCTTTCAACTGTCATACTATTATACTATGTTTCATATTATCCTTCTTCAGTTATTTCTGGCTTCAGTTTCATACTATGTTTCATGTGTGCTTCAGTTAAAACTAGCTTTAGTTTCATACTGTGTTTCACATTTGCTTTAGCTATTATATTTTCATTTCAATACTGGCTTGATACTTGGAAATCTTCATGAAATATTCAATGCACAATATTTGCTTCAGTTACTGTGTTTCATAAAATTGGTATGATACTTGGAAATATTCATGAAATATTCAATGCACAATATTTACTTCAATTACTGTGTTTCATGAAACTGGTGTGTGCTCAATGGCGTTGATACTTGGAAATCTTCAATGCACATACTTGGAAATGTCTATTCAATGGTGTTGATACTTGGAAATGTATGGTTTGAATATGCTAATCCAACATTTAAGGTTCCAACATATATAACATGAGAGTAGAGTTATATCTGGTATCATGTATGTTATTTGGGTTTTTGCAACTTCACATTACTTTACAATTTTCAGTCAGAAGTAGCATTTCCTCCCTTCTTTTGTGGATCTCTTCTAAACTCTGGTTCTCTTTATGTTTATGCTCGAAGGAATAAGTTATTCACATGTTCGTATTAACATACTTATAGTTACTCTTCTTGAATCCTTATGCATCTTGAAGCCCTTCTTTCTAACTTGATAAGATTGGTGAAATTATCACAGAATTCTCTTCTTGAATTTGATGGATAATTTGGATGACCATTTACATTATTATGAAGACATTGTTATGGTTTATTTATATGCTTTGGATGTCTATGAAGGCATTTATCTATTTACATTGTTGATATTTGTTGCTTCAGTCCAAATCACTTTCACTCTATGTTCTGTTAGTAGAGGATCTATCCACTCAAAAAACCTATAACCACTTTCTCTGAATCTTGAGTACCCATGGAACCGTCGACTAGGGTTTTATCTCGTCTAAGTTGTCTCTACGGGGTCTAGCAAACCACCATGACAAAGGACTTCTTCTTTAAGGAGCTTTGGCATTTTTTATACTTATTGCTTTAGTTCATATAGCCAATTTCCTTGGCATTATTTTCAGTTCATAATTGCAATTTTTAACTCAATGATACTGGCTGAGATATGGTTTTGTTTAACAAACATTTCCATGGCTCAATTGACGTCTCCCTCCATTTTATATGAAGCTCATGGATGATGAGGGTAACAATCTCAAATGTCAAATGCATATTTACCAATCTCCTGAAACTCAAATGCATGTATTAATTGCAAGAGGGTAGCAATCTCATTTGAGTTTAACCTGAAACTCAAATGTATATTTAGCAATCTCTTGAAACTCAAATGCATGTCTTATTTGCATTGAAAGGGTATGAGGGTAGTAGTTGTCTCTTCAATGTTAAAGGGGAAACAATGTCACAAGTACAAGAACCACTAAAGTAATGAATTAGAATTGATAAATACAATTGTTTCACGTCAACCGAACACTTCCATTTTTTCACTTCAATTTGCTAATCTGATTCAGTCTTGCCATGAATTACAATTGATAGATACAATTGATCCAACAAGAATACCAACTTAAAACTGAAACAATTGATACATTACAATACCAAATGTTACTCTAACTAAAAACCATTTTAATCTCATGAATAACAAAGAGGAAGCTGGAATTTGTTTTGACGAAAGGTTATTTCTTTGTGTCTCAATCATGGCCATCTGTTGATGGAGCATCCAAATCACTTTCACTCTACGTTCTGTTAGTAGAGGATCTATTCATTCAAAAAACCTATAACCACTTTCTCTACATCTTGAGCATCCATGGAACCATCAACTAGGATTTTGTCTCGTCTAAGTTGTCTCTACGGGAACTAGCAAACCACAATGACAAAGGACTTCTTCTTTAAGGAGCTTTGGCTACTTCAAGATCCGAAAAAGAAGTGAATAGGAGGACAACAACGTGGACATGGTGGTGGCTCTCCTCTAAGGTTTTGAAGTGAGAAAGAAGAAGGAGAAGAGAAAGGAAGAGAGAGAGCCTAGGGGTAGTGGCTAGCAGATGACGGTCAGCCTACGAGTGGCGTGGCGTTTGGCGAGTGGCGTGGCGGAAGAATGGGAAGGAACGAACAAATGAATCATAATTATTTTGATACGTTTAGCAGTATTTTTGTCTTTTTAATTTTTTCACCGATCGTTTCCTAACAAAATAATTAAGTGACTAACGATAATAGCTGATGGTACTACAATGATTGATTTTATAATTTAGTGTACTAAAGTAAAAAAAAAAACATAAATAGCTAAAGATACTATTAAGAAAATTACTCTAAAGAAAATGGTAGTTGCGATTACATGTTTATTGATGTCGCAGGAGTCTTGTGAAGGGTGGGAAGTATACAAGTTGGCAAAATGGCTTTGTTTAAGGTTTTATGATGGTGATGATTTGAAAGGTAATGCGGGATGCAACTAAGTTGGGAATGAACACCATCAACTGAAAATTTTCCCTCAAGTTAAATGGGTCGTTGGGTTTCATGGAGAGAGATTTGTTGGTGGTGTTTGTGAGTTTTCTAAGAGATGGGTTTTGAATTTCAGCCAACTACATAATTCATCATTGGTTGTTAAGATGAAAAAAATTTTTTTTTTTACAGAAAATAGATTTGGACCCATTGTACAATAGTAGATGAGTAATTACATTACACAGAAGTGTTTGGTATGGATAATGGGTTTGTAGATATTGAAATAATCATGATACAGCTTATAATCTAGAAATGATCTTTGGTGACGTGATGGATTTTTTGAAAAATCCGAGGCAGTAGATGAGCACGGTTCCCTTTGTATTTTTGATGTGGGAGAATCAAACTTTTGCCTGATTATGGTGGAAGCAAGGAAATTATCTCCTCAACTGACCATACTGTGCTTACTGTTTTCTGACAATTATGTGAAATATCAACCAAAATTTACGTTTTCTGCCATCACCCAACCCATTCAATGTGAGAAACCCTATTCTCGTCTCTCTGCCTCCCCATCTCAATTATTCTTCTCTTGTTGGTTAAGGAGTGAGTCGTGCTCAAGGAGTTCTCTATGGTAGTGCTCTTTCATGGACAAACTCCATGGAAAATCATGAGAAAAAGTTCCATGAATGTGATCTATTATCGTTTTCTAAAGTTCAGCATCCTTTGGGATTGAAATCCACAACCTTTCAATAAGAGTAAATACTCGCGTCAATATAAAAAAAATGTGCTTAATTTGTTTCATAATCTAAATAATCAAGTCTACTATTTTTGCATTTAACGCTTGTAAACAATCTATGAGTGAGACTTGCGTGCTCCTAAGAGTACCAAATCTTTCGGTATTTCCCTTTAATTTCAGTAATAAAGGTTTTCCAATTATAAAATCCACTAAAGTTTATTTAATCCAACAAAGTGAATTTTGTATTAAGTAATTTTTGTATAAACCATATTTTATTTTCACGTACTCTTCTATTTCACTTTTTTTTTTTGAAATCCCTCGTTGAGTTCACTTCTATCGTCTATCGTTTAATCTTGAACAAGAATACTCTTAACAACATCTTTTAGATAATTCCTCATATTTAGAAATAAACCCTACTAAAGTACTAATGTACTAATGTGAATTCACTTAATAGATTATAAGAGGGTAAGTTAGTCATTTCATTCTAATTGTTAGTTTTCAACCATGGTTGGGTGCTAAAACGAACTGTTGACTTAGGGCCAGGTTTCAAAAAATTCACGTGAATAGAGGAATGTTTAAAACAATATTGGAAAGAAAATGATCGAATTTGTTATAAAATAAAAATAGAAGAGTTTATAAAAAAAAAAAATTGTTGTTTTACATTTGGAAGGTCTATTATTGAAAACAAAGTGAAATATTGACATACTTGATAAATATATATGTTCCATTGATCTATTATATTTTTGTTGGGAAATTATGTGATATAATGTGTGTTTTTTTTGTAAGTAGTGGTATCTAAATTTTCTTGGTCTTTTGGAAACAGAAATATTGACATCATATCTCAACTAACAACTACAGTCTTAAATGAATGATTAGCAAATTGTGACACTTCTACCTAATTGAGATATTTCAAAATAATAAAAAAACTCAGTTTATCTCAGCATGGTTAACTTCAGATTGGCAAACTGGCAATGATCAATGGGTCACGAGTTGGAAAATGCAGCAGCATTGGGATCAACCGTAGTTGGGTATGGTATAATCAGACATCGACTATAGTTCTTGAAAGCTTTCTAATCTTAGTTTTTTAATGACACTTTTGCTAATTGCTATGCCCCAAAGTAGGATCATCATGTACAACGTAGGTCCAAAGCCAGGAAGGAAGAAATTAAGAAGTAGAGGTGTCATTTAGGTTATGTTTGGTTCAGATTCAGACTTATGATTTTTTCACATATCCAAATTTCTGATTAGAAGCTCATACACCTCATCGATAGTATATCATGTAGGTTGGCATACCATTGCAGTGTTTTATACTTCTACTACTACTGCTTAATTATCAATTTTAATAGTAGGGTTTTCCACAACATTCAATCAAAAAAACAAAAAAAAACGTCATTGACCATGGAAGAAGATCTCAAATACGATTCTTGGAATTATGGCTCTTCAGTATCTCATAGATCCATTTCTTCTGTATTCATGGCTAACCAACTTATCTATTTGCGAAGACGTGCGTAGCCATAAGCATGCCTAGTTGGTCTTCCTCCATTCTATCTGGGGTGCCACGGCTCTATAATTAGCTCCAACCTTTTCTAATCACCTTCTTTTTCTCTAATTGATCTCACACGTGGCAGTATTCTCTTAACATCTCTATGGGAATTTAATTCAGAAGGACTTAAGGTAGATAGAAGAGATGCCGATCACTTCAATCACAAGCGTATGTCATATAAATTTCCAGGCAAGTTGCTAGCCCAAGTTGTGTTGGTTACTAGAGGTATTAATTTCAAGCAACAAAGCAAAAGATGGTTATTGTATTATTCACTTTCTAGGTTCGTATCTCATGAACAGTAGGAGAAAACAAATTTGAAAATCCATTTCACTTGGTGATGGTCTCATAGTCAAAAGTGTTTGATTGTAATATATATTAAAAATCGTTTAAAAAAAAAAAAAAAAAAACAAAGCCGAAGATGGATGAGGACTCCGTGTATATTTTACTCCTTATTGACAAATTAGTTAATTGCACGACCATTTCTGTGAGATTCATTTTCTCCAATCCTCGTCAACAGTGTTGTCGAGGCTTCCGTTTGGAGAGTTTCTTGCGTTAAAGATAAGATTTAAGGTGGGGGATGGTCACAAGTTTGACATACTTTGTCACGAATCTCTTTACTAAATAGTATTTTACTCCAATCTGTGACGTGTACTGATGGTTTTTGCAAACAGTAAATATGATGTTAAATATAAATACTTGGCTATATAACCACCCCAGGTAGAGAGAGAATAATAGTGTATCAGATCACAAAATTAAGGACCACATATCAAAATAATAGATCAAAAGAAGGATTTTACACTCCAGGCTCACAAAATCACTCAAAAGGTATCAATGTTCTTAATAAAAAGCAAAGATTCAATTAGAGGTTTAATCACAATCCACATTAAGTAAATTTCCCTATAGTATTGGTAGGATCAACATCCACAGTAGTGGCAGCAATTGAAGGAATGCCAATGGAAGTAGTACTTTCTTAAAACAAGAGAATGTAAAGAAAGCAACAGTAGATATCAAAAAAAAAGAAAGCAACAGTAGATTTATTTACCTTAAATCAAGAGAATGTATTGAAAAACAGAAAGCACTTTCTCAACTCATACCACACTAGAGAACATTTTGAAGAGGTCTTGTTGAGAAATGCCTCTTGGTTCAATCGACCAAAATGTCTAACTTTAATAAGCTTAGACCATTTAAGGGAATGATTTCCCTTCATCACCTACCACAACATGTAGTGATGGTAGGTTTTGCCTAGTTTACTTGAAGTAAACTATGTTCATCATTTCTTTCTAATTTGGTCTCACTTGTGAGAGAAATGCAAGCTTAACAACAAAGATTGGTACAATTAAATCAAATAGCTTGGTCTCGTTCCTCTTGTATTTGCATACATGTGAAACGCAATTGGTATGATATGCTTTGTACTCGATCTTGTATCCATTGTATCTTGTCAGTTGGTTTCATGTATTATGTATTTTTGCTCATGTCTCATGGAGTGATGTTCTTTGTATTTTGTAGTGTCTAATTTGGAATTATTTTTCATTCGGTTTAATTCAATGTCGTCTCAAATTCTCAACAATGACAGACTTCGAATAAACGACACTATCGTGTAGTCATTGTAGAACTCCATGAAATCTTTGAAGGTATTGAATTTCCTTTAAACTGTTTTTTTTTTTTTGGACTAATGCCTGTAGTCATATACGATGTCTATGAGATTCAAACTTTTAATCTCTCGTACAACCACAAACAATTGAGCTACTAGAGATTTGGAAGAGTTGGACTCCATCATGCATGAACTTTGTGTGAATTGGTGATCAATGAAGACCACCTTTACATGTGGAATGAGTAACGGTCGTCCGTTACTTGATACTAAATCCCTGATGTTAATGACAATAATCGTCGACATAAATGACCGACGTAAATGTGAATGAAGCCGTTGTAGGGACAAAGGGCAGTGGAGACATACAGACTCCACTATAAATAGGGATGGAAATCATAGGGAAATGATCATTAGAAAACACATACCTTGATTTTCCAACTACTCCACCTCACTGAAACGCCCTATTGCCAACCAACAGTGGTATCAGAGCCACTGCTCCGTCGTCCGCGGCCACTACCGAGCCACCATGCATCACTCCTGCGCACGATTTCCCTCGCAGCGCCCACACGGAAGCTGTCGCGCCACATACCCCTGCGCGCGACCACCATGCGCCTCTCCGCCTGCTCAGCCAGCCTCCGCGGCCACCCGCATTTTCCCCCTTGCGCCGATCTCCCCACGCTTGCGATCTCCGACCACACACTTCCCCTACTCCGCTTCTCTATTCCGCCCTTGAAACGCCCGCATTTCGTTTGCATGAGTTAGGTTATTTTTTGTCAAATTAGAGGGGTGGGCGGTCATATACTTATAATGCATGCTTAATTTTAAAAAAATGGGGGTTAACATGTTTTAAAGTGCATGTTTGATATTGTTTAAATCCTATTTAAAACTTTGCAAGTTTTGAAGTTATAAATTGGAAATCGGAATTTTTGCATCATTTCTGAAATAAAATTTGTTAAGAAGTTAAATAATCATTATATAAATTTCTAGAATAGTTTGTTGAAAATTGTTATAAAGTTTAATAATTTTCAAGAATTAAATTTCTTATTTAGAAATTTAGACATTGCCAGAAAACAAAATTTTAAATTTTGGAAATTGTTACATGTTAAATTAATATTGCTATTAGGAATTTAAATTTTAAATATTGTTGCATGCTTGATTAGTAAATAGTTAATCTTGATTAATATTGCATGTGATTAAAACCTAGTTTGTTTTAAAAGATAAATATTAAATAGGCGCACCTATCCAGCACACATACGTGGCGTACTTATCTGGCGCACATAAGTGGCACACTTACCTGACGCACCAGACAAGTGCACCTTTCTGGTGCACTGGCCCATTTCTTTGCATTTAGATTCTAGATCTTATAAATTTTGTTAAGTTTTTGAATATTGTTTAAATTTTAGAATTATTACCTATTATTTGTTTGTGAGATTGCACAATTTTAAAATTTGAAAAACAATATTTGTTGTAGATTTAAGAAATGACTAGCAAACTATTCACAACTGAATTAGCTAGGATAGAAAAGTTAAATGGGGCGAACTATGAGACGTGGTACCGGAAAATTAGACATGCAGTGGAATATGATAATATTGAACATGCTATAGAATCTAATCCTCTGGAATTGCCAAATGACATTTATGAAGCGGAAATTAAAAAACATGAAAAATTGAAAATTGACGATAAAAAAGCTAAAAACATTATGTTCATGTTTATAGAGGATAGTTTATTAAAATGTTTTGAAATATATACTACATCATTCACATTGTAGAATGCTTTGAAGGAGAAATATGATAAAACAACAAAAATGACAACTCAACTTCCCATTCAAAGGTATAACTCTTGCAAAATGCTCGATGAACAAAATATAGTGGAACATATAAATGACATGATAGTTACGACAAAGGACTTAACTATTGCAAGAACTCCTATACCTGAAAAACTTCAAATAGCTACAATCTTAAATAGTCTCCCACATAACTATGACATGGTAACCACATCTCTTAGGTCAACCCCAATTCAACTTTCTGAACTGCCTGCTAGATTGGCTACAGAACAGGAAATTATGGCTAGCAGGAAGAAATATGAAACCAATCTAGAAGAAGCAAATGTTGCGCAATGGAAGCCAAAGTTTGATAAGAATAATAAGAGAAAGAATGTATACAACAAAAACTTCAAGCCAAATCAAAAGAAAAGACTACAAAAATCTTACCATGTATGTGGCCAATTTGGTCACTACAGAGCCAATTATCCTAATAGGGATGGAAACAAAGGCAAGACCTCGGAACAGAAGAATAAGAGAGTCTTTATTTGTGTCACTGAATGTAATAACGTTGTAACTCTCAATACAAATGAATGGTGAGTGGATTCTGGTGTTACAAGACACATTGCCAAAACCAAACAAGTATTGGAGTCATTCAAAGAATTCAATCCTAGTAAACAACGCATCTATATGGGTAACAATACCTATTTAGATGTGGAAGGAGTTGACACCTACCGCTTGAATTTGGGGAGCAGCATTATGATACTGAAAGACGTCCTTTATGCGCCAGACATGAGGCAGAATCTTATTTCAGTTGGCATGCTAGTAAAGAAAGGCATGGAAGTCAGGTTCTATAACAAACGTGTATCCATAAGAAAAGACAAAAAGATCTTTACTTTGGGAAAATTTGTACATGAACATGATATGTTCAAACTTATTGTATCTGGAAATGAAATAAATAATATTGATGTGGCTTCTGATTATTTCATGTGCTTCTTATCGAAATGTGAATTATGGCATTTAAGATTGGTTCATATTAATGTGCATAAAATGAAACAAATGGTAAAAATGAATTTGTTACCTTATCTTAATGACATGGAATTAGAAAAGTGTCAACATTACTTAGTTGGGAAAATAACTAAGAAACCATTTGGAATAGGATATAAATCAGATGAATTATTAGGCTTAATTCATTCTGATGTATGTGATCCACTTAGTATTAAAACATATGATCACAAGGAATACTTTGTGACTTTTATAAATGACTTCTCTAGATATACTTATATTTATCTGATAAGCAATAAAAGTGAAGTCTTGACTTACTTTAAGAAATACAAGTCAGAAGTTGAAAAACAACTAGGAAGAAATATTAAGGTGTTAAAGTTAGATAAAGGTGGGAAATATAATTCTAAGGAATTTGAACTGTTTTGTAAAATACATAGAATCAAGAGACATACTACAATGTCTTATACTCCACAACAAAATGGTGTGGCGGAAAGGAAAAACAGAACTTTTATGAATTCTGATAGGTGCATGTTGTCACATTCAGGACTCTCCAAAAGTTTTTGGGGAGAGACTTTGTTTACAGTAAATTATGTGTTAAATAGAATACCAACAAAATCTATACCTAGTACATCTTATGAATTGTGGACTGGGTCAAAGCTCACTTTACATTATTTGAGGAAATGAGATTCTGCAGCTCATGTACTTATTCCTGGTCAATTAAGAAATAAGTTAGATTTTAGAACCTTGAAGTGTACATTTATAGGTTATTGTGAAAATTCTTTTAGTTATAAATTTTGACATAAAGAAAAGGGAATCATTGAATATAAGGATGCAACTTTTCTTGAAAATTTAAAAGAAAAGGAAAAAAATGAAAATGAAATAGAACCACTACTAGTAGTGGGAGAACTATTTCAATGATATCTCAGAACATAACCTTATGATTGAGGGGGAACAAAATATGGAAAATGTGAATGAACCTGTGGAAAATATTAGGGAAAACCAAAATAAGTCTGTAAATGGAAATGATGGAATAATAAATCAAAATGAACAAATTCAAAATGGAATTGAACCGTAGAGCCTATTAGCAACAAAAGAATAAGGACTCAACCTGCTTGGATGAATGATTATCATTTATATTCTTGTGAGTTTTCATGCTTAATAGCAGATATAGAGGAAAATCACATGGAACCTATGAAATATAAAAATGCTATTGAATCAAAGAAAAAAGATTTATGACTTGAGGCCATGAATGATGAAATCAATTCAATGAAAAAGAGCAATGTATGTGAATTATGTGATTTACCTAGTGGCAGAAAGGTCATAGGGTGCAAATGGATATTTAGGAAAAAGCTAAATGTTGATGGGTCTACTGATAAGTATAAGGCCCGGTTAGTTGTTAAAGGTTATACACAAAAATCGGAAATTGATTATCAAGAAACATATTCTCTAGTAGCTAAGTTCGCATCTATAAGGATTATATTGAATATCGTTGCACATTTAGATTTGAAATTACATCAAAGAAATGTAAAGACTGTATTTCTAAATGGTGATTTGCAGGAAGAAATTTACATGTCACTGCCTGAGGGATATCAAGTAAAAGGACATGAAGACAAAGTATGCAAATTAAATAAGTTAATATATGGTTTGAAACAAATTTCTAGACAATGTTATCATAAATTTCACGATGTAATTGTCAAAATGGGATTTGTTTCAAATAGGTTAGACTATTGTGTATATGTCAAGAAAAGTGGAAGCAAGTTTATTATATTGTCCTTATATGTGGATGATTTTTGCTTGCTGAAAATGATACTGACATGTTGAACAACACAAAGGAAGAACTTAACAAAAAGTTTGAGATGAAAGACATGGGAGAAGCATCTTATGTTCTGGGAATACAAATCCTTAGAGATCGGGAATTTGGAATACTGAGTATAAATCAAAAATAATACCTACGTACATTGCTGAAAAGATTTGGAATGGAGAATTACTCCTCAGCCCCTACACCATATGTTTTTGGGAAAAGATTAAGTAAAGACCAATGTCCTGGAAAGGAGAAAGAACCTTTAAGAGCACCTTATGCTCAAGTGGTTGGAAGTTTGATGTACGCTTTGCTGTGTACACGACCAGACTTGGCATGTACTGTGAATGTTGTCAGTAGGTATCAAAGTGATCCCAGAACAAAACATTGGGAAGCTGTAAAAACAATAATGAAATATGTGAAAGGAACTCTGCATCATAAGTTGACTTATCAAGCAGATGAGCTTGAATTGCTTGGTTATACAGATGCAAATCTGGGTGGTGACAAAGATGATGGCAAGTCCACTTCAAGACATGTATTCATCTTTGGAAGTGCAACTGTATCTTAAGGAAGTAAAAAGGAAGGATGTGTAGCTAAATACACACAGAAAGCTGAATATGTTGCCTGTAGTGTAGCTACATCACATGCTGTTTGGATCAGAAGATTTATAAATGATTTAAATCTCAACTTAATAAATGGTCCAATAAAGATGTATTGTGATAACCAAGTGGCAATAAGTCTTATACATAGTGGTGCGAATACAACAAGAGGACAACGCACTAATATACATTATCACTATATTCGTAATATTGTAAAGAGTGAGGAAATAAAACTGAGTTACATACCAACATCTGATATGATTGTTGATCCTATGTCAAAGGAAATTACAGCGGAAAGATTCATTAAGTTCAGGATTAATGAACATTTCCATAGATAATGGAAATGAAGAACATTCTCATGAATAGTGAGAGTGGAAAATTAAAATTATACACTTCACGAATAGTGGAAGTGGAAGGTTAACATCACTTTACATGGAATTTGTACGTAATCTTCATCACCAAGTAAGAGATGTGAGCTAGTGGTCAATGAAGACCACTGTTACATGTAGAATGAGTAACGATCGTCCGTTACTTGACACTAAATCCTTAATGTTAATGATAATAATCGTAGGTATAAATGACCGACGTAAATGTGAATGGAGTCGTTGTAGGAGCGAAGGGAAGTGGAGGCATACAGGCTCCACTATAAATAGGGATGGAAATCATAAGGAAATAATCATCACAAAACACATACCTTGATTTTCCAACTACTCCACCTCGCTAGAACCCCCTATCGCTGACCAACACTTTGTTTACCCACAAAGCTCTAATGACCACTAATCCAAGCTCTCGAGTAGAGATTTCCCAACATTAATTTTTGCACAAAGAAGCTTGCATGGGAGCTTCTTGATCTAGATAAAAGCTTTTGAACAAAGCCACAAATAGGGCAATCTTCACACATGCTAGGGTAATTAAAGTGAACTTGATGATCAACAATGTAGTATATGATCAAGACGATCTCATGTGCCCTCACATTCTCTAAAAACATCAACACACTCATCCTCGTTCTCGACATCACCTCTTCCATGTGTGCTAAAGCATTAATATGTAAATTTCGATTTCTAAAACCCAAACTCACGATGTTTTCTTCACAATCACTATTAAACTTTAAGATAGCATTTGATAACAATTATTTTCTATAACTGATTGGAAATAATCACATATCGAGAGAAAAAAAATCAAACACATAGAAAAAGATTAGTTTATTAAAAAGCATTAGTTTTTTTGTCATGTGTAAAATTCATCAAAAATGTTAAAAAAAATTAATAAGCTTTTTTAAAAACGTTGGAATTTTTCCCAACTATTTCTTATGTTATTTTCATTGAAAACACAATATTACATATGCACTCTTTTTTTTGTTCCCTGTCGCTTTTGTTTTTCCTCTTCTCTTTGACAGTGTACCCTCATCCAATCCTACCTCTCGCCGCTCCCACCACTCTGTTGAGGTTAAGTTCTCCATCAAAGGCACCATTGTTGAGGTTTCGAGGGTGGACGAGGAGGAGAGATGGCCACCACAACATCCCTCGTGAAATCTCAGCCTACTCTCCTCCTCTTGGTTTAAGATCTACCTCTTCTATGTTTACATCGTCCCTTACACCCTTAACTTCATCCACCTAACCTCTCCCTCTCGCACCCCCACCGCGAGATGATGGTTTCGCTTGAGATCAATGGTCCCCCCAATCTCAATTGAGATACCATCAAAGTCGCCTACATTACAACAAAGCCAAAGCTAGAGATCGTGGCACTATCGATGAAGGTGTATATTGTCAAGTGCTACTCGGAGTTTCTGTTGATGGATTTCCATTGTCGAGTACTATTAGGTGTTGCTATGTGAAAGTGATACAAGTAGTGAAGGTAAAGAGAAGTAGAGACAACAGAAGTGGTCAGAGGTAAAAGAATTACTCACCTGAAAAGATGGAGAACCCACGTGTTTAAGGAGACAAAGGAGAAGAGAGTGAGGAAAGGGTGAAGGACAAAACCCTAGAAAGAAGAGATTATCGAACAAAGAAAGTGGAGTTTTTTTTAATTATATAATAAAAATAAAATAAAAATTTACCTATACCATAACCATTTCTTAATAAGTACAATCACACAAGATTATAGAACAATAAGAATAAACAATCAATATTTTGATTATTAACAAAAATAACTTTTTTTCATAACCATTTTATCTATAAACATTATCAAGCACTACAAAACTTGATAGTCGGAGAACTTATGACCACTTATGACCGGACCGATCGCACTACCAAAGCTCCCATGGTAATCTTCCATGTCCTTATCGTAAGGTAAACCTACAAAAAAAGCATGGTAGACAAACACCTCAAATGACATTGTAGGACGTACAACATAGCATTGTAAAATGGACTACCTAAACAAAAGAAAAGCTCAACATATTTTTAATTGTTCCACCATCATATGTTTGATTGCCATTTTAAACCCCGTATATTCGTGTCGTCGAGCTTGGATCAACTTGTGGAATGACAAGGTATGGCAGATGGTGTTTGACCTCGTAATGCCAACAACTAATTACTCGCAGTCGCATCAAACAGATCTCGTACATCATAATCTGAGAGATCTAAAATATCTTCCATGGTTTATTGGGACACATACAGCTGTCACAGCGACATACTTGGTTTTTCTTCATATGCCAAAAAAACATGCATCTTGATGGTCACGTCTGAGATGGAATTTCAAACGACGAAGGTTAATAGAATATATATATTACGAAAGCAGAAATAAAAATTTTCAATATTATGATTATAACCTCGAGCAAAAAAAAATTTAGAAAACAAAAATCATAAAAAATGTCATTCAAAAAAAAATCTAAATAAAAGACCATCTCAAGAAAGAACTCAAAAATAAAATATAAATATTATTATCTTAAACAAAAATACATGTTTTCAAAGCGATAATGATTTCTTTATTACTAACAATTTCAATTAAATCTTTATCAATATAAATCATTAGATTATCATTCATCCAATAATCTTTCATCTAATATTATAATTGATTCTTCCCAATATCTATTGTAGGAAAAGACCTCTTAATTGATGTAGTTCTAATGGATAATGTTAATATCAATTTGCATAGCAAATAAATTTCTTTTTCTTCTCTATCATTTTCTCTGTTAGAATATACTACTAGAAAAATAAGAAAGTCTTTGCAAGTCATTGCTAATAGCCTGAATTGATTTTAGAAAAATGCATTGGAAAAGTTGAGAAACAGAACATTTGAAACTAAGAAAGTTAAGAGGGCGCGTTGAGATAAAAAATTTGAGAAGGTAAGAAGTAGACTAGAAACACAAAAGTAAAAGATTTTGATTCAACACAATTGAGATAAGTTTTTCAAATTAAATCAACATAACATAAGTAAATATTTTGCAGTTTACTGGATTTCAAATGCTGTTAGGAACACATAATTACACTCAAACCACACAAAAAAACTAAAACATATAAGTGAATAATTCAAGCTCTTAATAACTTCCTACTTATATCCACGAGACTAGAATAGGCATATCTAGCTTTTCTGTTCTAATTGAGGACAATGGATACAGTTTCTTCAAAATGAACCAATGTTGCTTAACTCAATACTTTAAAATTTAGAAGAATTGAAATGCAGTTGAGATTTATAAATAATCCCCAATGAAGAAGACAAAGAAAACAAAGCTATAGATATATTCAGTAAAAGTTGCAATTGAAATTTTATTAAGATTTTTCAATATCTATGCCAATACCAGTAAAATTAAAAAGATCACTTCAATGAAATTAAGCAACAACTTGTTCAACAGATATTACAGGTTGTTGACATTAATAAAAATTCTAAGCATAATAGGACAAACTAGACAATAATCCTAATGTTGTTCAAAACAATAAGGTTGGTTAATCTAAATATCCTAAAAAAGGAGAACAAGACTCCAAAATATTTGTGTGCAGAACAATAAAAAATGCTATTCAAGGAAAAGAAAGAGAACTAACCTTTTTCAAAAGAACAAACAACCATTCACCATGTTAATCCTTTCTCATCTCCATCCCTCGCTAGGAAAAGAAGTAATAATAATAACTCCAAAAAAAAAAAGGTTGGATCATTGAAATGAACTGTAGAACAATCATTTTTACTAGCATCCTCTAACGGAATAAATCTCTTACCAATTCCATGAAAAGACATCTACATCATAATATCGCAAAATCTAGCATAAACCTTTACGAGATAAAATTGCAACACAAGGTCTAAAAGGTACCTAGAAAACTTACTGTGACAACACCATCAAGAATGTTTTTCATCATATCTAGAACAGTATCAAGATGTAACGCAGCTACCTGCATCAATGAATATAATAGTGGAATCAATTCCGCAAAGCATTAATTAACAAAAAATTAAATATACTGTTAGCAAGCATGGAATGTCTATCAGCATGTGTGCAGCATATACCAATTGCAAAATTATGTACAACAGGCCTTCGTGTTCTAGTATACATTAATGTAGGATGGCAACAACTGCTTGTGTGCAGCATAAATATGAAATAGGAATTTGTCTCAGTCGCTCCATCACACCATTAGAGCCCCTAAGTTTCCACATGGTTATAGAACCTAGTATCCGTTCCCTAAGCATAGATACAATATCCACCGCCAAGCAACCTTATAAAAACAGGGTCAAAAATCCTGAAAACTTAACAATGCAAATATGCAACTATATGTAATATGGTCATACATTCTAGCAACCAGGCCATGTGCATGATACCTTTTATGGACTTGTTCTCGACCCTCTTAGACTGTAAAAGATCCAAGACTACAAGAATAACAATAAACCGGAGGTTTATAAACAACAAAAGAAAGTGTCATGTTCCAAGGCACAAACAATTATGGACTTGTTGCAAGAAAAGATAAACTATACTAAAACACTAGACTGTGACTCTTTATGCATAGAGATAACCTCCACAATCAAGAATTAGATTTGTTCCTTAGGCATCTTCAAGTTTCCCTACTTATATCAGAAAACAAACAATTATTATACCTCATCTTGCCAAAATAAGCTAATATTCTGTGGAAATATTGGTCCTAGCTGGCATAAAACCTATTGGACAAAGACAATAGAGCTATTTGTGAACATAAGGAAGGATATGAAATCAATAACAAAATAAGCTGTAAAATACATGTCACCTGTCTGTACACCAAAACCCATAGCCAAACTACATGCCAAATTAAGAGATAAGACTTGTCAAACATACTCACAACATCCTTTGACGACACTTCAACCTCGTTCAAATTGGATACCATTTTCTTCTCATCACTTCACAAAAAACTAACGAATTGATGCAACCAAAACCAGTGACTGCTAATGCAACTTAGACTTGATGAAATCAATCGAATAGAAAACAATCGAATAGAAAAAATCCACAAAAGGATATTATTGAAAATATATATTTTAAGGAAAGTATTAAACACAAAAAAAACCCGATCATTTCCAAACATCTCAATTACTTATTCATCACAACTTGGAAACGCGTGGGACCACATCCTCCGCGACCTCCTGCCTCCTCCAGTCCACAGCCATAATAAACAAAAATCCAATGCCCCAACACGCAAGAGTCCAAATCAGAATCGAACAGCGCTAGTAGAACAGGAAGGGCGGCGGCTGCTGCGGAGGAGGAGGGCGGCGATGGGAGTTCTGGAGGACGCTCACAACGTGCGGGTGCTGGGCCGCGGCGACCAGGCGACGATCGTGCTGGCGCACGGGTTCGGGACGGACCAGTCGGTGTGGAAGCACCTGGTGCCGCACCTCGTGGAGGAGTACCGGGTGGTGCTGTTCGACAACATGGGGGCTGGGCCGACCAACCCTGACTACTTCGACTTCGACCGCTACTCGACGATCGACGGCTACGCCTACGACCTGCTCGCCATAATCGAGGCCCTGGAGATCACGTCCTGTATTTTCGTTGGGCACTCCGTGTCCGGCGTTGTCGGCGTTCTCGCGTCCATATTGAGGCCCGACCTCTTCTCCAAGATCGTCATGGTCGCCTCCTCCCCCAGGTGGGAATTGTGTTTTCCTTCTCTCTCTCCCTGGTCTTTTCGGAACCCAAATTTAGGGCCTTTTTAAAATTTTTGGGATTGAATAGGATTTAGTTTATGATTCGGTACTGTTTTTCTTTAAAGTTTTTTTTCTTGTAATTGGTAAATTGTGATATATATAAGTCCCTCAGTCAAACCAACTAGGGAAATAATAGAGTATAGAAAAAGTATTGTTTGAGACAGTCATTAAATATGGACTGTCGAAGCAAAATGTAGCAACATATCGGTCAACATAGGCCATCCAATAAAGTTTAAATGTCCAGAAATAGTAGAATTATCTAAAAAGAAAGAAAGACAAGACTAACAAAACGTTAGTCCTCAACATAAAGATCATCCACTAGAGCAGGGCAGGGATTAAAAGAATCTGCATTCCTGCAGGAAGGAACACCAGTGGACAAAATCTCAGCGTCGTGGGTATGCTGGAAGGAGGTGATGGAGCAAAGAGCATCGTTCTTGTCAAAACCTGAAGCCAGAGTAGCTATGCAACCATGAGTAAAAGTAATAATTTCATTAATACATATATTGGAACCTTTGCAAACACTTCTAAAAATGCAGTTATTTCTTTCCTTCCATATAACCCACAGAATGAGTTGGAGCAGTGTGTAGCATCCTTTAGAAGGCATGGCTAGCTTTAATGGAAGAGAGATAGTAAACAGATCATCAATAGAAAACACCGTAAGGTAGAGAAGATCTTGAGAAAATGTACTCCAAATGGAAATGGCAAAAGGACAATGTAAGAATAGATGAGTAATAGTTTCCATATTTGTATTACAAAAAACACAATTCACATGGCCAACCCAGCCCCTCTTACATAAATTTGCCTTAGTCAAGACTTTGTCAAAGAGCACCAATCAGGAAAAAGTTTTAATTTTCAAGGGGGCCCAACTACATCAAATGGGTTCGTGATGTCTGAACCTAAGACCACCATCGATTATGAAATTATAACATGATTTCACTAAGAAGATATGATTTATAGAATTCCACTGTAAGATATCATCCTCAAGACAGAGATTCAAGTTAGACAAAATGTCGGAAAGAAGGTCTGCCTGATCCTGAATCTCTCTATTAAGTGTATGCAGATCAGGGTTAGCAAATAAATTCCCAAAATCAATTCTAAAGGTCTCAAATGTCTTGAGAAGAGAGGCCTTCTTATTTTTAGCCAATAGGAAAAGATCAGGGAGAAGATTTTTAAGTCTTACCCCATCTCACCATTTGCTTTCCCAGAAGATTATGCTACATCCATTCTTAACTTGAAGGCTGGTGCAACAGTTGACTAAATTATGACATGCTTTCAGTTCCTACCATAATGGTGAAGATCTGCCTAAGGATGTATTTAGGAGGGCCCCAGGCCAATTCCTAGCAAAGTATCTTGCTTTAAGAAGTTCTTTCCAGTTAAGGGAGCAAGTAGTGGAGAGAAGCTGCCAAAGCAATTTTGATTTAAGAGCCACACTAAAGTTTTTAATACTAACAATTCCCCAGCCATATTGATTCTTTGGCCTACAAAGTGTATCCCATTTAACTAGATGTCCAATGGTGGAGGAAGAGGAATAGGATTTCCAAAGAAATCTGGATCTGTATTTATCAATGTCTTTGACAACCTTTGCAGGGATGTGTAGCACAGAAAGATAATAGTGGGGTATAGCTGAGAGGACAGAGTTAACTAGAGTTAGTCTACCTCCAAGAGACAACTATTTTGTCTTCCAAAAAGATAGTTTTTTTGAGATTTTTTCAATGACTAGAGACCAATCATTGAAGGTAGCCCTCCTATAGTGAAGGAGAAGTCCTAAATATTTTATAGGCAAAAGAGAAGTGTTACAACCTAAAATTTAGGCAGATCTAGTGATAAGTGAATTTGGTACCCCTATGCCAGTGAGAGAGACCTTATGAAGGTTAATTTTCAACCCAGAGTAGTGCTAAAAGCAACTCAAAATCCTCTTGATATTGATTATATTAGCCTCACTAGCAGACAAAAATAAGATAGTGTCATCTGCATACTGAATGTTTACTATATTAGGACCATCATTAGGGAATTGGATGCCAGAAATCAGAATAGACTCCACAGCAAGAGAGATCATTCTATTCAGAATGTGTGTGACTGTGATAAAAAGAAGAGGTGACAGGGGGTCACCTTGCCTAAGTCCTTTGGAGGAAGGGAAGAACCCTTTGGGAGAACCATTTAGTAAAATGGAAAATCTGGTATGAGTGATACACATTTTTATCCAATTGATCCATATAGGTCTACAACCTAAACTAGAGAGAGAGTCCAACAGAAAATCCCATTGAATATTGTCAAAAGCCTTCTCAAAATTCAATTTCAGGATATAACCAGGAGTGTCAGTCACCTTCATGAAGTGTAATGTTTCCTGAGCTACCAGAAAGCAATCTCCAATGTGTCTTCCTGGAATGAAGGCACATTGGGAGTTGTCAATGATTTTATCTAAGGCAGGGGAAAGTCTGGAGGCCAAGGTTTTAGTGATAATTTTATATGAGCTATTCAGTAAACTAATAGGCCTGAAATATTTAATGCGATGTGCCCCTTCCAGCTTAGGGATAAGAGTAATGAAAGTTTGATTAATTGGTTGAAGGAAATCTGTTTCTGAGGAAAGAAACAGATGATTAAAAACCTCTAAGATATCATCTTTGAGAATGTCCCAGAATTGTTGAAAAAAGAATATTGGAAAGTTGAGCTGAAAATAATCTAGAAAGTTTATTCACAGGATAATACGATTTAAATCATGGTACGAGCAATTGTTATTCAACTTGGTTCTACATGTGTTGATCACAGTACAATTACAACCTTCTGACATATATTTTTTCATTTTTGTTTTGATTTAATAGTAAGTGTTGGGTTAAAATTCAATAAAACGTGGGTCAATATAAAATTAATTAAAATATTATAAATTATTTTATAATTAGACTTATTGAAAGTGATTTATTTGATTTTGAGTTGAACCAATTGACATCTTAAGTAGTGGGGATCTTATGTATAGATATTATTTAAACATATTATCCTTTGTTGATAAGTTAAATTGAAAATATGTACTTTTTATAAAAATTTATAAATAAACATCATGGTCTTTAAATCTTAAGTACACATGATATAGTATTGCCTCCCTTCTCTCTTACTCTAATCTTGAGTAAGAAGAAGAAAAGAGGACTTAAATGCTTGGAAGACCAAATGAAGGTTGGTGATCAAGAAATTATATGATTTTCATATGAATTTAGGTACACTTTTATATATGTTTTATTTTGTGATGAACACGACATTTTTAGAGTTTGAAAATTGATTTCTACTATATAAAATTCATGTACTATTTGAAATCTATTTTTAACAAGTGGTATCGAAGCGATCATGCCATTTCATCATGAAATCTTATGTTTTTGATATAAATCATGTTGAAAATTATTAGTCTTTTGCTTTCTGATTGATTCGTGCATGAATAACCTCGATATCATGTTTTCGTGCATCAAAATCATGAAAATATGGTTTTATCTTGATTGGGTTTTTTGGTTGCTCCGGATCAGGCCATTCTGGTCGGGTGCTTGGGAGGTGCTCCTCCGGAGGTAGTCCGATCGTCGGAGGTTCCAACGATGTCTCTTCCCTTCTTGCTATATATTTCTATAGACAGTTAGGACTTCTGAGTTTTTCAAGTCATTAGATATGGATTGGATCTAATTACTCATTCATTTAGTTATTTTGTGATAATTACAAAGAAGCCCTTGCATTTGTATTTTTTCATCTAAGTTTGTTTTTTTAAAAGGAAAACTTCATAAAATTATTTGATTTAATGGAAAACCCAATAGAAATTTTTATTTCTATTAAGTTGTGAGTTTTTTGGTTATCACACTTTAATGAGTAGTTATTGTGGACAATTCTATAAGTTTCTAGAAATTTACTGTTTTGTTCCTAAAGTTTAGACATTTATTCCAAAATGTATTTTGCATGATTAGAAGATAGTTTATGTCAGAATAAATTATCGCAGTCTATTTTAAATTGCATTTGAATCCTTTTACATGTCTTAATGATTAATTGTTTGACCATGACTTATGGAATCAAATAAATTCATTATTGGTAATCAACTATAAATTATCTTTTATTAGATTAATCAAAACAACATTCTACCAAAGTAAACTATTTTGCTTAGATTAGTCTCTTCAGGATAGAAAGATGCTAGTGTGTTTAAGATCCATGAAGATAATAATCTGCCCAAAGGAAGGTTATTATTTGATTAAATATCAAGTACACCTGTGGTAATAAGTACATGACAATTATATGATTGTATTATGTGGGTAATTAGTCGGTCCAAAGGAATGTTTGTTATTTGACAAAACTAATTATCAATATTTGATTACTACATTGAAACTACCTTTTGTAAGTTGATATTTCTACTTAAAGGCTAAATATCGATGTTGTGCTAAGTATCTTGAGATAGGTCCCATCATGAATTGAATTTATTTGTTTATTTCTTTATTATTAAAAATTAATATGTATGTCATTAGACTAACTATTCTTTTAGTTTCGATTATTTATTAATTTTTTCATTTAATGCATCTACTTCCATAACTGTCAATATAAATTCAATCTTCATGCTTAATGGCATAAATTTCAAGCACTGGGAAAAAAACTTTATGATTGTTCTCAGATGTATAAATCTAGATTTAATCCTAAGGACGGAATAACCCTTTACCTTTGAGTTTCAACTGAGGATAAGAAAGTTTATGAAAAATAGGAACGTTTCAATCGACTAAGTTTGATGATCAAGAGGTGTACTATTCTATAAACTTTTAAGAATACAATGTTTGAATAGACAAATGCCATAGAGTTTCTCAATGATCTTGAGAAACAATTTGCCAATAATGAAAAGATGGAAACTAGTACGTTATTGGCCAATTTCGTTTTTATGAGGTACAACGTCAAGAGAAATATAAGGGAGTACATTTTAGATATGTCTAATATTACTTCAAAACTAAAAATACTTAAGTTAGAATTATCGGAAGATTTGCTTGTGTATTTAGTTTTGATTTCTTTTTTTATAAAATATAGTCAATTTAAAGTCAGTTACAACTGTTAGAAGGAAAAATGGACTCTTAATGAGCTCATTTCTCATTGTGTGTAAGAAGAAGAAAGACTAAAGCAAGATAAGGCAGAGAGTGCTCCAGGCATTTATTTCTAAGGACAAAAGCAAAAGGAAATTAAAGTCTAATGAAGTTGTATGTGTTTCACCTAAAAAGCAACAGAGGCAGTTTAAATTTATCGTTAAGGGTTTTACTCAAAGGAAAGACATTTATTATAAAGAGACTTTCTTTTTGATTTCATCGAAAAACTTTTTTTGGATTATGATGGCATTGGTTATTCATTTTAATCATGAGTTACACCAAATAGACGTAAGAACAACGTTTTTCAATGATGACATTGATGAGACGATATATATGGTATAACCAGAACAATTTGCGTTAGGTGATACAAAGAAAATAGTTTACAAACTTATGAAGTCTATTGATGGTTTAAAATAAGCATTCTATTAATGATGTTATAAATTTCATTAAGTTGTCATCTCGTTTGGTTTTAAAATAAATTTGATAAATGATTATATATACCATAAGTTTAGTGAAAGTAAATATATTTTCCTAGACTTATTTGTTGATGCCATATTTCTTGCTACTAATGATACAGACTTCATAAGTTTAGTGAGAATAAATATATTTTCCTAGACTTATTTGTTGATGACATATTTCTTGCTATTAATGATACAGACTTACTTAAAAAGTCTAAAAAATTCTTTTTAAACAAATTTGAGATAAAAGATCTTGGTGAAGTTTCTTTTATATTAGGAATCTAAATACTTTAGGATTGATCTCAAGGTATTCGTAGATTATCACAAAAGAATTACATTGAAAAAGTCCTTAAAATATATGATATGAGTGGAGTGCAAGCTAGAATATGTCCCTATGGTTAAAGGAGACAAGTTTAATCTCAAACAGTGTCCTAAGAATAATTTTAAATATAAGGAAATGTAGAAGATTCCATATGTTTCGACAGTTGGGAATGTTATGTACGTTCAATTTTGTACGTGTTCAGATTTTACGTACATTATCAGCATGTTAGATAGATACTTAAGCAATTTAAATATAGATTACTCGAAAGTTGTTAAGTAGATTATATGATATTTGTAAAGAACAAAAGACTCTGCACTTGTGTATAGAAAATTGGATCAATTAGAGATTATTAGGTATTCTAATTCCGATTTCGTTAGATGCTAAGATAGTCATAGATTCACTTCAAGTTATGTGTACTTACTAGTAGATGAAGTTATATCATGGAAAGGTATCAATGAGACATTTATAACTCCTTCTAATTTGGTAACTTAGTACATAGTATGCTATGAAGCATCCAATCAGGGAATATGGTTAAGAAATTTTGTCATGGGTCTACAGATTGTAGATATAATTGAAAGACAGCTTAAGTTATGTTGTGACAATAAATCTGTAGTACTATATTCTAATAATAATAGGAACTTATCAAAGCCTAAGCATATAGACGTTAAGTTGATAAAAACTTATTTGATTTTATGTTGACACAGTTGATAAACCAGAATGTAAGATGTCTTTATTTAAATAGTCATTTTGAGTTCAAAAAGTTTTAATGCTTTAATTGTTAATTTTATGTATGGCTTAAGTAGGAGATTGTTGGGTTAAAATCTAATAAAATGTGAGTTAATATAAAATCAATTAAAATATTATAAGTTATTTTGTAACTAGGCTTATTGAAAGTGATCTATTTGGTTTTGTATTGAGCCGATTGATATCTTAAGTGATGTGGGTTTTATGTCTAGAGACTATTTAGGCATATTATCATTTGTTGATCGGTCAAATTAGAAATATGTATTTTTCATAGAATTCTATAAATAGAGATCATAATCTTTAAATCTTAAGTACATATGATATAGCATTGCCTCTCTATAAATAGAGATCATAATCTTTAAAAACTTAAGAAGAAGAAAAGAGGACTTAGAGACTTGGAAGACCATATCAAGGTTGATGATCAAGGATTTTTATGATTTTTATATAGATTCAGGTATATTTCTGTATATGTTTTATTTTATAATGAATATAGCATGTTTAGTCCTTGAAAATTGATTTTTAATATATAAAATACGTATACTGTTTAAAAACTATTTTTAACAATAAGTACGGTAAGACAATGTATCATTGGCACAGTAATTGGGAGAACTTTAAACTCGCCACAGGTCTCAGATTTGAATCCTGGAAAATACATTACCATTTACAAAAAACAATAAGTACTGTAGTTTTGGTGTTCTGCAAGTTTTCAAGGCGGAAGTTTTGTTTTTCCTCGGTGTGTGCCGGAAGTTTTGGATCAATGAATCATTGAACAATTCAATTCTCATATTCGCAGTTTGTTTTTCTATTTGATGGGCGTAAAGTATTAGGTATGAATTGTACTGAGAATTATTACAGTTGAGAGAACAGAAAGGGAGCCCAAAACATTGGTTGGGTCATGGCAGGTACCTGAATGATGTGGATTACCACGGCGGGTTTGAGCAGGAGGATCTCGACCAGCTGTTTGATGCAATGCGATCAAACTACAAGGCGTGGGTCACTGGATTCGCACCGATGGCGGTGGGCGGCGACATGGAATCCATTGCGGTGCAGGAGTTCAGTAGAACTCTGTTCAACATTCGACCAGATATCGCCCTCAGTGTGTTACTGACGATCTTCCAGAGCGATGTCCGGCAGGTGCTTGGACTCGTGACCGTGCCATGCCACATTATACAAAGCACCAAAGATCTTGCGGTGCCTGTTGTCGTGTCCGAGTACTTCCACCGTAATCTTGGTGGTGAATCCATTGTTGAAATCATGGGATCGGATGGCCACTTACCACAGCTTAGTTGTCCAGATATTGTCATCCCCGTGTTGCTCAAGCACATCCGCAGTGACATTGCTTCCTGAGGTTGCGAGGGAGTTGCCTTTCTGATCTGCTCATGTGTGGAGGTGTTGGTATGGTTTGTATGTAACTGGTCTGCTGTTGCGTTCTAATTCTTGTTCAACCATCTCATATGAGTAGCCAAGGATGTATGATGGTATGTAGAATGATTGGGTTGTAAATTAACGATGGTAACTGGGGGGTTGCTGAAACTTGACAGCATACCTACTCATCGTAACTTCGAAGAAATGAATGTTCGAGGCGTTGAGCTTTTGTCATGTGCGACTTCTACATTTTAGCTGAGACTATTGTTTATGATTACATTACTGTAACTTGTTTTTTAATAGGTCGATTCTAAGTTTTATGTATTGTTTGTAATAGCTAGACATTAAGAATTATAGGAATTAATCTAATACTTGTTCAGAGACCTTGGACAAAAACAATACCTCAATGTCAGCGTCAAAAACTGCCAAGCATAAAAAGTAAGAATTTCATTGTTTGCAACTTTTCTTCTCTAGCAATGGCACTCACATGGATGCTTTGATAAGGGCACCAAGATGGCACCCATCTAATCCCACAAATGACCTGCAATAAGCCATGACTCTCTTTGTAGCGACAGAGTAATACCATTTTTTGAAAAAGTGGACTACAAGAAAAACACGTTTAGACGTGCACAAATGCAACACGATCAGGGATATTCACCTTTCAGAAATTGCAGTGGTCACATAACTTGTAATGTTCTCTACCTTCGACCTAAATAAGAATGACCTTATCCTTGTGCACTTTCATCTAAGAGACTTCAAACATATCAGGGATATTCTCCATTGTTTCTCCCTTTTATATAGGATCTAAAACAACCGCGCGTAGGTATCTAAATGATTTTTATAGTTCCTTACACTGGTATGCTTTGGTTTCATAATGTTCACTTGAAAACTCCTCTTCAAAGACATCTGAAATGCTCAAATCCTGCAACCATTCTTCACTTTGCACTCCAATGTTACCTTGTCATAATCATTCTTTAGATTCTCTAATCACAACCAATGTGGATGTTACCAAAGTAACAACCGTCTTAAGTATGAAGGATTAGTGATTTTTGCTGGAGCTTGGATGTGCTTCGAGGGGATCTTACAGATGAGAGAGGTGACTCGTTGCTAAGAAGGAACAATGGAACATAGAGTGAAAAATCTCCAGGCAAAGGGTTTGACCCAAGATGCTTCAACAATCAAATTACCACTAATTGTAAGAAGATTGTTAAGTGAATTGAATTAGTTGAGAATGCATACATTCCAAATGGAAAGTAGGTAGATGTATATGTATGCTTGGATCCTTGGGCAACCTCAGATAGGGCAAGGCGCTTGCCCAAAGGATCGTTTCCATGTCTCAGATGGAACAAGTCATATTTCCTCGCAACCAATCATTTGTTGTTCCTCTCTTTGACGCCATCTTCACTGTACACTACTAAAAATTCAGTATTTTGCGAGGATATAACAAGAACACGTCATTGCAACTTTTAACAAGGATAAATAATGAGGACATGTCCTTACAATAATATCCTCGTTATACATCATTAGTATAATTTTGCAGATTTAGTGAGGAAATGCTCTCGTTAATTGTCCTCGTAAATTCTGACATAAAATTTCCAGTCATGAATCTTTTTTCCTCTTTCTTACCTTCCTCTCCCCTTACCTCTTAGTGCCCTCCTGTGCTTCCCCTCAGTGCCTGTCAGCCGTCCTCCCTCTCAGCGCTCGTCAGCACTCCTCCCTCTCAAGGCCCATCAACCTTTCTCCCTCTAAGTACTAGCCCTCTCAGCAACTGTTGCCCTTCGTCAATGCCTGCCTCATCGCCCGTCACTCTTCCTCAGTGTTCTTTTAGCCTTAGATTTGAATAAGAGAGTCAAATTTGGTGGTCATTGAAGTACCAAAAATTGTAAAGAAACCCTCCAAGAAGGTTCCTTGGGTCATTCTAGTCTACTCTTGACATAACAGTAAGAATATCAACCTTTTACAATTGCACATGTTTGAAAAATCTTTAGCTACAAGAATTCTTTCCTTCATCTCATGAAACGATGAAAACTTCCATGGAGACTGAGACTTTGGTACCATTTCAAGCTTCCACTATGGTACGTGTACTAGAGAAGTAGTTGTTGTATCTTTTTCTTTAATACTTCTTGTAGGATTTCGATAGATGTTACGTTGATTCCCCTTCTTAGTTTCAAGCATAGGAGCCTGATGGAAGTGACAAAAAAACCTTAAGACAAATAATGTCAAGTTTTGCTTTTATTTTTTGCTTTCGTATTTGTTAAGTATTTGGGACAAAATCCATTACATGTGCTCTTGGACCTTGGTATTTTTCTACCTTTCAACAATTATTTTTGTGTGTTTTAACTCCAAGTACTAGCATAATTTTCTAATCATACAAGAGCAAATAGGACTTGCAAGTACTAGAACCATCTCAAATAAGACTAGCATAATTTTCAACAATTATTATGCCTTTCAAAGTCATAATCTTTATTTTCTTTAAATCATATGTATCTTTGAAACCACTTTATGCATTTTAAGAAAGCCAAACCACAACTAAAACCATCTCAAAACTACAACACACGCACCTATCACGAAAACCTGTCAAATCACCTTGGCCACAGA
>JAMKQA010001305.1:0-24730 GCA_024699735.1 Posidonia australis
GTCTGAGACTACCAAAGGGCAGCAAACCTGTATAGAAAATTTTAAATCAATAGTTCCAAAGGGGCATCAAAGTAAATATTAAAAAAATACAAAATCCAGAAAAAAAGATGTGCTAATCCAAACATGAAAAAATAATATAGGAGGAAATGTATATTATAAAAATTTGTGGCAAACCAAAAGAAAAGGTATAAGCCATGGCAAAATCAATTGGATTATGTTGTCGCATAGTTCAATCAATCCAAACCCTACAAATGTCTGAGACTACCAAAGGGCAGCAAACCTGTATAGAAAATTTTAAATCAATAGTTCCAAAGGGGCATCAAAGTAAATATTAAAAAAATACAAAATCCAGAAAAAAAGATGTGCTAATCCAAACATGAAAAAATAATATAGGAGGAAATGTATATTATAAAAATTTGTGGCAAACCAAAAGAAAAGGTATAAGCCATGGCAAAATCAATTGGATTATGTTGTCGCATAGTTCAATCAATCCAAACCCTACAAATGTCTGAGACTACCAAAGGGCAGCAAACCTGTATAGAAAATTTTAAATCAATAGTTCCAAAGGGGCATCAAAGTAAATATTAAAAAAATACAAAATCCAGAAAAAAAGATGTGCTAATCCAAACATGACAAAATAATATAGGAGGAAATGTATATTATAAAGACAAAATGGAATGTTTGTTACTCCATATGTTTTATCTTCAGCTTAGCCACCACATCAATTCCAGTCAAAAGATCTGATCACCAAAACTCCGTGGTAAAATGAATGTGTTCCATTTGCAACATGTGATCTATCTGATGGCAATGGGCATGTGGCATGTGGATTATAATGCCAAGTGCTACTAATAATTGCTAGAACCTGCATTATTAATCCTCCATTTGACTGGCTTAATGAGGCAGGTGGCTGTGTTTTGAGACCATCTACACTACCAGAACAGTGCAACTTCAGCACATCAAGATTCAACAATCCCATTAGAATATGCACCCTTTCCTCCCTTCTTTTCTTCTCATCCTGTATCTCTCAGATACCACCCAACAAAAATATATAATATTAGAGGATCTTATTTGCTAAAGGGAATACATTCACACTTTCGTTCAAAATGAAAATAAGGACTTCAACAACAGTCATGTAGCCCTCATATGACATATCTCCTTTTCACCAATGGAACATGGGCCAATGGCAGACCCTCCCAAGCCCCATGATGCCATCTACCCAAATAACAGCCAACAGCACCTCTTTTCTCTGACATTTATCAGATCACTCTTTGTTTGTAACAGTTTTTATTATGTTTGTAACAGTTGCTGATAAGAGTTTGTGAATTGTAATTAAACATTAACCTAAGGCTAGGCAGTATATAATTTGACTCATTATTAAATACTTATATCAATAACACAAGTGGCTTGCCTTGTTTTCTCATCAATAAGCAATAATTCCAATAAGGATTATCTTCTTCCTGGCATCTCCTTAGTCCGTGTTCCTTGATAAGCCTGGCCTTAAAAATACCATAAAGAAGGCAATAACCAACTCAACACCCTTTTCCCAACAAACACCATTATCTCCTTACAGCATCATCATATCATATTTACAATATTATGGATAATATGGTGAAGCTCAAGACATATGATGCTTTTGATCCAATATTTCATGAGAATCCAATCAACAGAAACAAGCAGAAGGCGACATCCTATGGAAGAAAAGCAATTACTGAAATCTCAATGTTGAATCAATAAATGGTCAAGGGTTAGGGTAGAGTCTGCAGAAGATGCACTAGGCAACGGAACCCTCAAATACTGGTGCAAGATCTAATCTAATGACAATGATGAAGTTAGAGGCCATAACAAAGGCAACGTAGAGTCATTGAGGCACCAAGTGAAATGAAAGATCACTTTGCTCATTTAAAGAAGATGCATTTACTGATGCTGCCCAATACAGGCATCATGGTACCATTAAAACTTGTCACATTGACAACAATATCAGCAAAGAAATGAGGATGGAGTAAAGTAACTGGTTGATAACATAGCAAACTGAGAAACACTGTTGAGAAAATTTACAACAGGGACAATTCAAACTTCTGTTATTCTTGACCTTAATGTACTCGAGTTTTCTCTCCTTATAGCTCTCATATGTACGATGCTTATGTTAATAAAATCAAGTTTTGAGAGACGTCTGCACCTTGTTTTCCAACATTTGAAGCCAACAAAATGGTTGAGATTCCAGCACTAAGTCCGACAGAATGGGAAAAAAAGATTACTTAATCCTATAAATTTGCATTGTTTTAACTGCAAGACCAATTACAGGAATTTGAATCAATTTAGCATAAGAAGATATTTTAGATCAATCCTCCACATTTATACGCAGCTCCAATGCAGCTCTACTAATTACACCATAAAAAAAACTTGACAAATTACAAGACAAGAGCATGGCCATGTGTTGAAATTACACAGAACATGTTGTTCAGTAAATCAAATCTAGTGAGCATTCTAAATCCAAACAAAGTTTACACCACAATTAAATAAAAATAATATGAAAAGTATTAAATAACATAACCAATTGAACAAAGATGTAATAAATAAACAACACAAAACATAACAAGAAAACAGCACAAAATATGCTCTTCCATTATGTTAGGAAACACCTATAACTCTATCAAAATAAGGCACGGATTGGCATCACATCAAGACACGATTAGTCGGCAATATGACCAGCTTAGACCCAAAACGATTCCACCATGCTCATTTAGAACAACCAAGAGCCATAGGAACATTCCAACCAAAAGCTGATCCACTAGAAAACTTCTTTGAACTGATAAGAAAAATCAGTTTATATTGTTAAACTGTACCTTCTCAAATGCAATTATCAAGTTATCCCTTGCTGTTGAGAAAGGGCTATCTGCAGCCAAGCTCCGGAAGTATCGATAGAGGGCAGTCAGCTCATCACCACCATAGGAAGCTAGTATTGCAAGCTGTAAACAACAATTAATTTTTACTCAAGAGAATAATGAGCAGTAAAGTAATAGCAAAATTGAAATTCTTGAATACAAATTGGAATTTTTCCACACATTCAAAGAAAACAAACCTGATGATGAGGATTGCCGCTTGAGGGCCAAAGAGTAGTAGCTTGTACATAGTAACTAGATGCAGCTGCATAATCACGAACTGTTGAATCACCTTCTCCATACAAGCCTTTGTAACGAGCAAGGTCGCCCAAATATATCAAACACCGATGACAGGACAATAGACCCTTCTTCAACTGAGCAGCCATTTTTCCATCATTTGCTGAGACAATTTGGCTTTCAGGATACTCAGAAAAGTAACCCAAAGGCAAGCCATATTTTGATCTAATTTTCTGCATCAGCTCGTGATAAAATCCAGTGGCCTCTGAAAGGAAACTTTTAAAGAAAGCACGGATCTTTTTCACTCTGTCAGATCGATTCACAGCTTTCCCACCCTCGGATGGAGCTGACGCTGTGGCCACTGGGGCAGCATTCATATGCACACGGAACTCCTCAATTCTCCGATAATGCAGCTGCCAGAGGGAAATTTCTACATCATGCAGTTCAGAAAAATCATGGTCCTCGAGAACTATGGTTTCGTAATTCTCTCGCATTTGCAGCCAAACATTTGGATCTGAGGGAACTTTTGACTTTGCTGACTTCCTTAGCCCATTCTCCAATTCAATGTTCTACATAAAGGAACCAATTAAGCATTCTTCAACAAGAAATTAAAACATCAAATAAAAGTTTCAGCACATCAAACAAGAGATATCATTAAAAAAAATAACAACAGTTCAAACAAACAACAGCACAACCCTGTGATGGAAATACCTTCTTATAAAGCCGCTGTACGAGCTCCCGCGATGAAGGAGACGACGAGTTGTCCATTGGAACAGTCGTCATCATTTACATATCCCGTGAGTTCTCCGTTTTTCAGAAAAAAAAACCGCCACTTCGAGACCTAAATCTGCCTCCTGTCAATGCACACCAATAGCCTGTTCACCAGTCGCAAGATTCAACCAACAGAAGAAGGAAAAAATCCCCAAAACCAGCAATCAAGACCTAATCCAACCACCAATCAACGGATTGCTCGGGGAAACGCACAAAGAACAAACAAAAACCATGCGATGAATGGAAGAGAAGGCATGAACAAGGCAAGAAACCCTAGAAAGACAAAATCCACGAATTGCATCCGAAATCGACGAGAAAAAGCGAAACGAAGAGCGAAATTGGGGAAACAAGAAGGGATTGTGAGACAAAACCTAAATCAGTCGCAATCGACGCCAATTTGGAGGCGGATTCGGGGATGATCGGGATCGGGATCGGGATCGGAAGGCAAGGAGAGGAAAAGGGGGAGGGATTGCAAAGTCTGACCTTTGGCACGCGGTCGCGAGCCGTCGAGAGAAACCAGTAAGAAGACCACGCCGTTCCTTTTATAACTATATAATATATCAAAACGCATTTTTTTTCTTTAACAATTTCACGTTCCCTGATATAGAGTGTATTTATTTATGTATAATATGATGTTTACTTTGGAAATTATTGGGAAAACGCCCCTGGGTTCTGGATATATTTATAATCGACACCTGAAAGTTCGGCCTGTCTTTAGATCTGTTAGTTTTTTAGTTTTTTTCGTAAAATAGTTGGCATGTTTGACAAAGCCAACCCGTCGTCTCTACTCTCCCTCCCCGGTCTTTGTTTTTTTGCTTTCCCATATTTCCGTCGTTGTTGGCCGTGTGGAACCTTCTTCTGTTGATTTTTTTATTTTTTATTTTTACAAACGATAATATTCTTCTGTTGATTTCTTACCGTCGATCTTCTGATTCGTGGGTCGGGTGCTATGAGGGTTTGTTTTTCACCGTGGGATTGGAATGGAGTTGTACGGATCATCTAATTCATATAACTTGATGGTTTTCAAAATCACGTGGTGTAATGGTCTAAAGACGGACTTGAATTTCTAACATGGACCAATGGATATTTGGATTACGTCAGGATGGTTAAAATGGTAAGGTAATTTTAAGTACATGTATATCCGATCTATTTAATAGCAGTATAAAAGACATCCTTGGGTTGCATAGGTGACCTTTTCTTAAATGATATATGAGTTTTTATAAAAGTATATTTCAGAGTGAATATTGCAGAATATACCGAGTTGTTTTTCAAATACTATTCGAAACGACTCCTTACTTTGTTTAATGTTATTTTGAACTTTATTCATAATATTTCAAAAAAGCTTTATTAAATACACTACGAACTTCACCATATCCAAATGATTTTAGAAAATACATTGCAACATCTTTAATATCTTACAAAAATGTCTTTAAAAAAAATTCTTACAAAAATAGAGATTAATTAAGAGGACTACCCATAATATCCATTTAATTGTTTCCTATTTCCTATCTTCTGTTCTATCTCAATAGTAACCAATTCATTTCATAACATGGTAACTAATTTCATAATATGCTTATTTTCCAAAAAAAACCAAGTACTTGGTTTTCAAAGTTAAAGTTATTTTCAAGGAAAAAAAGAATTTTAATGTCATCAATAACTTTCATCTTCAAAAGTACATTTTATAAAAAAACTCATGGAATGATAGAAATCACAACTATCCAAAAGCCATCACTTGTCCCTTTACCAATTGTTTTAAGTTCCTATACAACAATCATCAATACGAGGACTTAGGAATATTTATCTTTAATATCTTACAAAAATAAAGATTAATTAAGAGGACATATGAGGATTTAGGAATCTTTATCTTTAATATCTTACAAAAATAAAGATTAATTAAGAGGACTACTCGTAGGATGTGATTCCATTTAATTGTTTTCTATTTCCTATCTTCTATTCTATCTCAACTAACCAATTCATTTCATAACATGGTAATTAATTTCACAATATGCTTATTTTCCCAAAAAAACTGATTACTTAGTTTCCAACATACAAGTTATAGTTATTTTCGAAGAAATAAATGAATTTCAATGTTATCATTAACTTTCATCTTCAAAAGTGCATTTTATAAATGACTCGTAGAATGATAGTAATCACAATCATACAAAAGCTATTACTTGACTCTTTATCAATTGTTTTTGAAGTTTCTGTATAACAATTATCAATATGAGGATTTAAGAATACTTTGAACAACATTTTATCTTTCTTTCGAAAATAAAAAATTTTAAATAAACAGAGAGGATTGACATACCTAATATAATTTTGCAATGATTTCTTAACACTTTTAAAGTTATTTAGTAGCTCATATAGAATTTGAGCACTAGAATATATCAGTATTACTTATTTAAACATGGAATCTAGCAAAAAAAATTTAAACTTTTCCCAAAAAATTTCCTTTTTATTACTTCCAGTATTCTTACGATCAACTACTTTTGTATTGTCCCCTTGCATTACAAACCAAAAAAAAAACTATCTAAAGTATCTTACCATACAATACACTAATTTTAATGATAAAATTATAATAAATTGTCACTGTCTAGAACCTGTGTGCACGGCTACGTGATTCCAAACAATTATGCACAAGGACTAGACTACACTATTTAACCTGCACCTAGAGACAAGAATCCAAAAAACACGTGTATGTGACATCAAAATCACCTAGTACGCGCTCATTCAAAAATCAAGGCAAAAAACCACGAGAAAAGCACAAATCACAGTCATGAAAAACTAGATCAGAAGGAATACCAAATACATAAAACTTAATTACAACTATCCGAAAATTCACTTGTAAACCATATGCTTCCAAATCATAATTATTTTCCATTGAAATCTCATGCACCTTTACAAATCATTTTGTGTATTTCCAAAAACCAAATCCACTGTTAGAACCATCTCAAAAAAACCACACACAGTGCAAAAAACCTATCGTATTACCCTAACCACAGGTGACTGATCAACCACAAGTAGTTGACGAGGGCACCAACCCAATCCAACTGCACTATCGCAATGAACTACCCTATGTAGGAGTCTAACTGGCCCGATTGCAGTCTCACATATCGCACACAACACGGAGTGCATCCTTCCGACACCCTTTGGTGTCTGAACACCTAGGGATTCGAACCTTAGACCCGATCAACATCGACATTAAGGGTAATCTGGGTCCTTCACACCCAGACCCTGTGGTACCACAACCACAGTCATGAGACTCCATCATCGGACCTAAGCTCGACAACCACAACCTCAAACTCGTACCTGACTTCTCAGAGGTATCACTCCCCTACTCTGTCGGTACTATCATTCAGTTAGGTGATTCCTACCAAAATTTTGGAAAACATTTTTAAAACAAATGTACATTCTTTTCAAAACATTTTTCATCACATAATTCTTTTTCTGGATTAGAATCACAATTAAACATAAGGTATCCACTGAAAACAAGAACTATCGACCAAAAACACAGTATTGACCTATGGTACCAACCCGTGGGGGTGGTCCACGGGGCCAACCTACGAGTCGGGTTTTTATAGACAAAACAGAGGACAAAAAACATGACGTCGAAAATCACCCGAGTTTGGAACTCAAGGTGGTTTCAACACAAGTACCCTAAAATCACACAAAATCAAATGACTTTAAGTGTTCTGCCATTCAAAATAAAAATCACTAAAAATAGATGGGTATAGCTAAGGATATAAAAAACCAAAGCATAATGAGTCACAGATATCCACATTAGCAAATCAGAAGAAAATCACTAAGAATTCTTTGAAAATTCAGAAACCACTTCCATTCTTTTCCTTCTCTAACGAATCTCCTTGTTCTTTTTAGACTTTCGACCCTCTCTCTCTCTCTCTCCCTCTCTCTCCTTGGTTTCTTGTCAACATCGGCCCACTCTTCCTCTCATTTTATTTTCTCTAATTTTTTGTTGTCATCCGTCGCCAATAGTCACCGACAAACGCAAACTAATCAACGATAAGGATATGGTGGAGGTGACGCTGTTGGAGAAGTATGGTGTGCATAGTGAAGGACAACGTTCACTATGCTACATTGTGCTCATTTAGCATTTTTTTCCCATCCAAGTCCCGCACGGCTGCACACACACATAGGTTGCAAAATACTAAAATGGCACATGACACAGGGAACTAAAGAAAACATAATTATAACAGAGAGAATTAAACACAAGCCATTCTTGATAAACATTCATATAACCAATTCATCCAAATTACATCAATCATGATACATGATTTATATTAATTTTGAATTTTCTGATTTGACCAAAATGTGGTACTAAACCACAAGACTCATCTATGATACCAATCCGCAAGGTTGATTCATAATATTAGTCCGCAATTGTCCCCATATAGGTATGCATATATTACAATTTCCTGAACTATAAAATCATGTCCATAAGGGGGAAAGGAAATTTAGTTCATAATCGCAAATAAAGTTAAGATATCTAAAATTGTCGAAATATCAATGAATAAATTTCCTAATGAGTAATACTTCTTTAAAATAAATATTGTCAACATTGGAGACCAAAAACAAAAACACATGTGAGAAAATCAAATTTGAAAATCAAGTGCATATAGCCAAAAAATGTTAGTTTGAATGCCATGGTAATGCTAAATCTAAATTAATATGGAACATGGATATAAATTTTGAGTTCTACAAGATGACCTCAAATCTAGGAGGAAAACAATTCCGTGATCGCAAAATGTGAAAGTATTTAAAACAAAAGCAAAAGAAGCAACCATACATCATTGGATCACCAGATAATTACAACAAAAGCAAACAATTGTCTAAGTGATGTAGCATATCTCATAAAAAATTAACAATTACTTTAAACACCATTATAGTTTTATTCCAACAATCTTTGGAAGATAAGAACAAGGAAAAACTACAAATAGAAGATTAACTTTTAGAAGTTTGTTATATTATGTAAATATTATACCATAAGAAATTGCCAACAAAGATTTTGTAAATACTAATAATAAAGTAGATAAAAACAAGGATTTTTGCAACTTAATCACTCATAATGAGAGCATAGGATCTTGAAACTGGAAATCCCCTTATACTCTAAGAATGCTCAATTTTTGTTGATTAATTGGAGGTTACTTGGGCTTGGCGTTAGTTCCACCCTAGTGTTGGAGTGATTTGCATGGTTTGTCATAGATGCTGAGAAATAAATTACTAAATAAAATCTCCAAGCCAATGGCTCGGGGCCCAGTGCCTATTTGGACTTGTTTCTCTACTGCTTAGGTTTCAAGTCAATCACTCGAGACAGTTTGATGTCTAACCAAGTCGGTCAATCAAGCCCACATCAGGATTTCCCCACTTTGATGGTTAATTGATAGATTGATTGCTTAAGTAGATAGTCGATTAGCCCGAATGACTCTTGGTGACCAAACAATTTGGTAGTCCATGTCTAAGATGGTTCTTGTTCATGGTGTGTCTTGCAGTATGCGAGTGAAACAATCCTGCAAAACAATGGGCAAAGTAACCTATTTGTCGAGAGGCTAGGCTAAACCAAGCGACTTACCTAGGACACAGTGCTTGTTCGGACCTAATTCTCTTATATTCAGTCTTCAAGTTGATCACTAGGGGTGTCTCCAAGTCAATCGTGTGGGGTGTTGTACATGTTCAGCCTTGGTTATCTTCTCAATCTTCAAGCCGATTGTGGAGGTGTATCCAAACTGATCGTCGTAGGCACTTTGCTTGTTCGCACATGGTTCTTTTCCGCTCAATCATCATGTTGATCACTCAGAAAAATCTAGCCTTGAATTAGGTTTGGTGATTGAACCCACATCAGAATTTTCCCACTTCGATAATTGACTGATAAATTGACTACAGAAGTAGACAGTCAGTCGACCAGGATGACAAGTGTGATGAAATGATCTAATAGTTCATGCCTTAGCTACTTCCTATCCATGATACGTCTTGTAAGGTGCGGGTAAAACTATCTTGTAAAACAGTGAGCAGAGTAATTTGTTCGTCAAGAAGCCAGGCTCAACCAAGTGACTCACACAAGGCATACTTCCTGTTTGGACATGGCTCTCTTCTGCTCAGTCCAACCTTGAATAGGGTCTGGTGACCGATCCTACATCAAGATTCCCTCACTTTAGTAGTTGATTAGTAGATCGATTGTTGAAGAAGACAGTTAGTTGATCTAAATGATGCATGGCGATCGGACAATCCTTTAGTTTGTGCTTTAGATGCTTCCTGTCTATGGTGTGTTCTGCAATGTGTGGATGAAATTGTCTTACAAAATGGTGGATAGAGTAACCTATTCATTGGGAGGCCCGACCCGATGAAGTAACTCGCTCACTAGGAGGTTAGGCTCAACCAAATGATAGATCGCTTGGAGGTTAGACTCGACTAAATGACTAATATTGTCGAGTGATTAGACTCGATCCAACGATAGGAAGCTAGGCTCGACCATGCATTTTGTCCAACCAGGTGATGTGAGAACCAATTGAGCATAGTGGTTGTTTGGACTTAGTTCTATTCTACTCAGTCTTCAAGCCGATCACATGCATGTTACAAAGACCAGTGTTATAATTAATATAGTTATGTTGCGGAATAGAAGAATGTTCATAAAAAACTTGCCAAGAGTGTCTTAAAAGTAGTAATATCTTATTTAGTGAAATTGAAAAATGTTCATAAAAACTTTAGACTTAGAATAGCTTCCCCAACCAAAGTTGACAATGAAATTAAACCAAATTCACAATACAAGTCAAATTTAAACCACAACAAAATATAGGTGGAAAAAAAACATAATAGAATTTCCTACCGAAAAAGATTTCAGAACAATCAATCGGTGTCATAAGCATACATGGTTGTAAATCAATGTACATCTCCATTTACTTATCACAATTTGCTTCTTTGAGAAACAAAATTTAAGTATTTAGTAAAAATAGCAAACAAAATCATCATGAATCCCTAGTCTAAAACATAGAAGATATCAAGATAACAATATCAACATTATTTAGGCTTCTAACACCAGCATTAATAAATGATCTAAGCCATATAAAGGTAAAGACCAATGTGACCATTGACATTGAGAACATTAAACCTTGTAGTAATTATATAGCTACATATAAAGAAACCATAATACATGTGCATATAAAATGTTTGAGACCAAAAATATAATTTTCTTTGAAGACTTTACAAGCAAGGTATTCAAAAAAACTACTATGTTTTCATTTATGCACAATATTACCTAGAAAAGAAGATGCACCAATCAAAAAAAAGTGACAAAAATGTTGACAACCTCTGGTAGTGTTTTTATTTGCCATCAAGAGGCCCATCTTCACAATGGTGAGTTGCAACTACCGTGAAGTTCTCATTCATTGCATATCTTTGATTTTCAATTGTTTGTTTGATGTGAAAGAGGAAGACCATCAATAACCTTGAACTAAATGTTGTTGAACTCTTAAATATCATCATCCTATTTTAAGTTTTAAAAAATAGTTATTGAAAACCATAATAAATCAGTAATTTCTAAGTAGGCTTTGTTTTCAACAAAACAATTACCATAAAAGCAACTTGTTGAAGTTTAGACAACAACACTCTATTAACTTTGATTACATCATCACCAAATAAAGTAATAAATGCACATTCAGTAATGTCTTTGACATTTACTAGTTGCTCGAAAAACAAAGTATTGGTAAGAAAGATTAAACATGTAATATAACTCGATAATGAGTTACTTTAGATGGAATGGCACGTTACTTTAGATGGAATGACACAGTAATAGAAAATTAATAACCTCAATTCCGATCCAACAAAAGTATTGCCACAAATATAACATTTGGTGCCATCATTTGGCAATTTGAGAAGCCTTTTACATTTTAAGCATTATTCATACCATTGCTTTTTACTCATATTGAATGAGACAATCTGGGCAATAATTCTAAATGTGCTTGGTTACATTGATAAAATTCAAAATAATATAAATCAAAAGGGACACTTCTTGTAATAAAGTTTTGATCTAACCAACGATTAGTGTAATGTAGAGATAGAAGGATAAAACAACCTTGGAAGGAATTTTATGAGCTTTTGAAAGTAAATCAGAGATTGTTATAACTTAAACATCAAGCATTGATGTAGATACCTTAGCAAGTTGACCAAAAAATGTTTACAAAGGCATTCTCTTTTCCTTGAGTAAAGAAATCCTATTAATTAATTTAGAGTTCTTAGATAGAAAAGATTAGCATTAGATTATAATTTACTCCTTTACCTATTTATGTTTTTCAACTTAGTATCCTCAATTTTTTTCGTTACAACTTGTCCCCCTCAATTATTTATGATATACAACAAGATCCTTCCAACAGTTTTGAAGGACCACTTAACCTTTATAATATTGATTTCAGACAAATTTGCCATTCTTCCTATCTTTTTCCATTTACTATCTCAACTATTTGAGTTTTTCAGTTTGGTACTCTAAACTTTTTTCGTTACAATTTACCTCTCTGAACTACCTCTGCTAAACAATAAGACTCTTTCATTAGGTTTAAAGGATCATATGACATTTATAATATTCTTTTGAACAAATTTGTCTTTCTCTCCCATCTTTTTCTCTCTCTATATTTTCCATTTCTTTTACATCATAAACCTTAAGCCTAACTTCATTACCAAAATTTTCTCCTTTCTCCTATTTCCTTCTTTCCCAAAACTTTTTTCCCTTTTTCTTGATAAAGCGACGATCTAAAACTCTATCAATATCACAGAAAGATCTCAAATTTCTTTCTTATCATCATCAAGGATATTTCAATCAAATGTCTCAACCCACTCGAAAATGATGTTGACGATTAAGATTTGTAGTTGAGTGGAGTATGGGTAAGGAAGAAAGGATTCCGTATGGGTAAGGAAGAAAAAATTCCGTATGGGTAACATTCAAGTTGGATTCCAAAAGGTTGAGAAGAGAATTATTTGTAACTGAAGGTAAACTTATTAGACAAAGCAAAAATTGAACATTGTTTACTTAAAAAGGTGGTTCATTATGATTTATCATTGTTGAGTGAAGTAAGTTGTAACACAAAAAATTAGAATACCAAGCTATAAAAACTCAAATAGTTGAAGATGGGAAACTATAATTTAACCTTAGAGTGGTAAACTATAGAGGGTAATATGGTTAGACAATTTTTTTTAACATTGATTATCCAAAAAGGCGATTCATTATAATTTATCATAGTTGAAGGGAATAAGTTGTAATAAATGATATTTTAAGGTATTAAACTAAAAAACGCAAATAGTTGAAAGATGTAAATTATAAATTACCCAAAAGAATTATGTTGAATTCCACATTTAAAAACATCAACTTTGTAACCAACTGCGATGGTACAATTGGCCAGGTGGAATGGAACATGTCTCATTCTCTTAGGTTCAAATCTCACAAATCTCGAGAGAAAAAATATACGGGGGAATAGGCCCACCACCGTTTACAAAAAAAACATCAACTTTGTTAATTTAATACCAATCGAAAAATGTAGTTGCCTTCGAAAATTTGGTAGGATCTAGAATTAGGTCCATGTAAGTTGTATTCAAGCAGAATTTTCCTATAATAACAAATATTTAATTTGTTTAGTTAATCTTATTTTATAAAGAAAGCAATTACCATAAGGTAATCTTCCATACCTTTGTAGGATGAGACACAAAGATGGATTGCAATAATAACTATTCTTGCATTCATTACTTCAAAGAAATCAAGATTTTTGTTGGTTGTTATATTTCCCTAAATAATTAAACAAATAATTGTTTCACTAATTGTCATAACAAAAAAAAATCAATACATAAACTTGAACTCAGATATGTTAGGAGTAACATGATGACGAAATGTAAATAACCTCTCATCAAGCAAAATTACTACAAAAATTTGTGTTGACCTATTACTTTTCAAATGAATCTCTTCACTTAGCTCAAAATCAATCATAATTCTGATGACATCTAAATTTTTGTAATGTAACTTTTCAACTCCCATGATGAGAAGATGATGAAAACACCATGCATAGAAATCATTAGCTTTTATCAAGTGTAAAACTAACGATGACCAAACTTGTAAGACAATTTGCTATCACACTGAATTCTTTCAAGTTGTCAAGATAGGTTAGATATCGTCTTATCATCACAATCAACCCATCATCTTTAACCTCTTCAACATAGGAATTTTATTTCAATATCATTCTAGATTCAGTTAGCACAACTTTAAACTTCTGTGGATTTTCGTTAAAAAAGACATTTTTAAATACAAGCTTCCTTCCATTGAGCCAATTTGTATTTTTAACAAATCCTTGTGTAACCATGCTGGCGACCACTTGTGCGAGGCATGAAAGGCCGAATGCACGAGACTGAGCAAAGTCACTGCGAAAACCAAGGTGGAACGGTAAAAATAACAAAATAAAGGAATCGAGTCATCACCTAATCTACTTAAAATGGGAGACAAGGAAAATCGTGCAAAAATGACAAAAATAATGAAAATGATGCAGATATGCATAATCTGTGCCAAATGAAAGGTCATTGTGCACCAAAAAGTTGAGCAAGGATTCTTGTTACGCACAGGGAAGGTGTTAGGTAATTCTGTGCGCTCGACATGTCGGTTTTTCATGGTTTTACGCTCGCTTATATAGCTATGTTGGCTCGAGGCCTGTTTCTGTATGCCCGAGGTCAATATGCAATGTCATGCAAATGGACGTTTATGCTTAAAGTCAAATGCTTAATGCCATGCAAAAATAAGTTGTAGGACATGTCCTAATGCTCAGCCATGCTACCCAAACTCTGAGTCGAGTGTCAGCATAAAGAGATTGTGTCGATAAAGCTTGATAGAGTGCTTGATTCGCAAGAGAATGGATAGTAAACATCTTCGCTTTACAGAGTGCAAAATTAGTGCTAAAATGGATGCATGATGCTAAAAATTGTGTAAAAGCAAGTATAATGTATCTAAGAATAAAAAAATCAGGAAGGCAAGGATTGAAATCGTCCAGGAAAAATGCAAGCATGCAATCATGCAGAGGGCTATTGGATGAGTTAGCTTAGATACCAGAGAACATGCTTATGCAAAGAAAATGATATGATGGTACCTCCTTTACTCTCTCCATCCCATGATTTCATTCGGGTTCCATTTGGCTTCAAGAGCCATAGACCTTAAAGGCCATCTGGCCATGTATGGGATTGGGAACACATGAACATCGTTGATAGCATTATGGAAGATGGAGAAAAGGTTGGACATTTAAAAACCCATGGGTATGGGTCACGATTTTGTATTCAGTGGCTTGAAAGCCTCACACAAACCTTGATCCTTTCCCAAAAAACCACTAACTAATGCAAAAACCACAAGAATGCCAAACATATATCATGCCATATGTATATCATATGATGAATGCAAGCCAAAACCGATGAAATCCAATAAACAAAGGATGAACCATCATTTGGATACACCACCTAGTGCACCAAAACATGAGAAAGCCAAGCATATATCAAGCCCAATAGAACATCACATGGTGAATGCAAATCAAACCAATGAAATCCAACAAATAAATAATAATCCATCTTTGAAACAAGCTTACTAGAGAAAAATAGAACATAGGTAGCCAAGCATGTATCAAAACCAATCATGTACCATGTCATGAACAAGAACTAAAACTAACAAAATGATGTAACATTGATACAACTATGTAGAAATGGCAAGGAACTTACCTATTTGGAGTGTATTTGTCCTTCCTACGGCTTGCTTGAGGTGGCTCTTCTCTGGATCGACATCTAGGACGTAAGGAGGTGCTTTGGTGGCTGGAAATGAAGCTTTCCTTCCCTCCTTTAGGTCGTCTTCAAGTGAAGCAAAGGAAAAACTTGTTGATGAAATGTATAGGTGTGGAAATGCTTGCCAAGGCTTGAGGAATCTTGGGGATGTGATAGAGTAGGGCTGCTATTGCAAGGCTGTTGGTGCTGGTGGTTGGAGGTGGAGAGGAGTTGGGTTGTGGCTAGGTAGGTTGCTGTGAGAGAGTGTGTAACCATGCTGGCGACAGCCTTGGGCGTGGCACGAAAGGCCAAATGCACGATGACCAGCGAAGTCACCGCAGAAATGGTAAAAACAATGATAAAGATGTGGGAGTCACTACCTAGTCTACTTAAAAACGGGAGACGAGAAAAACCATTTTAAAATAATAAAATTATGCAGCAAACCAATGGATAATGGTCAACATGAACCAGAAATATAAGCAAGGACCCCTGTTACGCACGAGGAAAGTATTAGGCACCATCGTGCACCCGAAAAATCGGTCTTTCATGGATTTCTCGTTTACTTATATGAAATGTTGACTTTTCAGCCCTTTTTGTACGCCCAAGGGCGATATGCAATGCAACGCTACATGCAAGTGGTGCCTTATGCTAAACATTGTTAGAGGGACTGTAAGATGTGTCCTAATGCTCAGAAAGGTCACCTAAGTTGTGGATCAAATACCGGTGCAAAGATATTGCACAGATGTAAGCATAAATCCAACAATACCGAGTGGCTAACATCCTCACTTTGCTATATGCAAAACATAAGCTACAATGCATAAATATGAATGAAAACAGACTGGAGTCATCCTGATATATCCAGAAGACACCCAATAAAAACAAAGACAAAGCAAATCGGGAACCATGCAAAACACCATGCCAAAAAGCCACTGTTGGTGCACTGAAAACAGGTAGGTGCGCCTGTTTGGTGCTCCAGCAATGTGCGCCTATGTGGTGTGCCACCTATGTGCTCTACTAAGGTGTGCCAGAAAAGTGTGCCATTGAAGTGAGACCAAGAAATCACAGAAGCAAACAGTGAACTAGATTGATATGTTATGCGATATAAAACCCTACAAACATGTTCTAGACCATCTGAATATGCATTATGGACATCTAAAACACCTGATCACACGTGAGTTCCCCCCTCTTCCACAAAGTCATAAGGAAAGAAGGAACCCAAGACACCATGATATGGGTCTTGTGCTCAAGGGCAATAAGCCTCACACATGACCACACAATCATACTCTGATGAATCCCAACTACGCTACTTGGGTCTGGATCATAGACTAATGCAAAAGAACTCTACACAAAGAATCCTGGAAAGCCACCAGTTTACCAAATCCAAATGGCAAGCTAACTTCACTAGACGCAAAACAAAAGCAAACAATGTTATTACATGATGAAACTGTGCAAGCGAAAACATGGCATATCAGAGATCAAACATCAAAAAGATCAAAGTCCAAAACAATCAGAAAGGCATGTGTGACCGTGCCCCCCGACCCGGGGGCCTATCCGACGCGAGGGTCGCTCCAGAGGGGGGAGGAGGCCACAACCATGCTGAGATGGCGAGAGGCGCAAGACGGGACGAGAGGGAGAGAAATGGAGTCGCCACCTAGTCTTTTAATGGAAAGATGAGGAAAACCACAAACGATTCACTAAAAGTGAATGAATGAGATGCAAACATGAAGGCCAGATGTCTACTAACTAGAGGATGGGTAAGGATTCCTATTACGCACGGGGAAGGTGTAAGGCACCCCCGTACGCCTGAGAAACTCGGTCTTTCTAGTCCAATTTGCTTGCTTGAGGCTGAATGAGTGTTTGTTATGCCTAGATTGTGTTCTAATCATGCTGATGTGAGTGCCAAGACAATACTGGATGGATATGAAAGACGATGTGCAAAAATTGTGGGGAAATCCACATGAATTGACAAAATCGAAAAAAATCACATGAAATGACGATGCTTTTGTAAAGAACGCCTTCGAAAACCATGTTGATGTCAAAAGGATGAAAAGTCGAGTCAACCCGGATTCTCAGAATCATGGGAAAAGTCGTGAAAATCAAAAAGGAGAAAAAATAACCTGTGATGGGGTCAAATGTCGGCACTCAGGCCTGTTACTGTACGCCCTCGGGCGAGGAAATCCAAATCAAATCCCAAAAATTCGAAATCATGGAATAAAGATAGTCAAATCGAATATCATGGGAAAAAGTCGTGAAAATCAAACAGGTGGAAAAATAATCCGTGATGGGGTTAAATGTCGGCCCTCAAGCCTGTTACTATACGCCCTCGGACGATGAAATCTAAATCAAATCAGGAAAATATGAAAACATGAAGTAAAGATAGTCAAATCGAATATCAGATGAAGGAACTTGAAAATAGACAGAAGAAAAACCACGGAAGAATGCATGAAATGCAGACTTATCCAAAAAGAATGGACTAAAGTGCAAATACAGCAAAACAGTGCAAAAATGCATGGAAATGTACCTAAATGGGTAAAATTCACTAAGGAATGTTGTAGACAAAGGTTATGCGTGACTTGGTGCAATAACAAACACACATGTGCATGACTTGATGGCACATGGGCAATTTGGTCATTTCAGTGGTCAAATATGATGAATGCATGCATGGGGACAATGCATGGTCTAAGGAATGCCAAAATGTATGAAAAAATGTCAGGAAAGAAGAAAACATGCAAAAGAAAAGGTCATGAAACTATAAAACAATGTAAAAATAATAAAGGATAAGTATAGGGACTAAAACGTAAAATTCACAAAAGAAATGAAAATCTGGTTTAAAAGTCATTCAGAAACTTCTATCCTAGTATACAGATGATGGATCAAAGGACAATGTGACAATGGAATGTGGGAATTGTACTTAGATGATTTCTTGAAAACTCAGGGTCTAATTTGCAAAATTCCCAGAAAGAAAAAGTTTATGATCAAAAAAGTATTTAAATATGTTTGTTTGGATGTCAGGATGTAAAATTTAATGAAAATATGGCTATGTGATGTAACATGAGTAAAAAGTCTATTTTTGTAATTTCTTGAAAATCTAGGATCTATTGTGTAAAATTCCCACATAGGGTGCAAATCGGACAAAAATATGTAATCAGATGTTCATTTACATTGAAAACAGGGTTTTTTGATGGAAACCTTATTCAAATGATGATTTTATATGTACATGTGATCAATTATTACGAAACATGTGGAAATGTGATTTAGAAATGTAATAAAAACTTTCATTAATGATTTTAAAAAAATTTCAGGGACTCAGATGTAAATTTTCCTGTTCAGAAACATTATTGGTTAAGTTCAGGGACTGATTTGCAAAATTTCAAGACCAAAATGTGATAAAAATCAAGTTTTTTACATTCTCAGTGTAATTATAGATATTTATAAGGTTTAAAATGCATATTGTACAAAAAATCTCTTTCCAAAAACTCTAAGGGCTAAAATGCAAAAGTTCAGGACTTAAATGCGATAAAAACTCAATTTTAATGATTAACAGTGTGATTTCTAAAATATTCAGGGGCCAGAATGCCAATTTCACTTACAAAACTTATTTTTAAAAGCTTCAAGGGATAAATGTAAATGTTCTGGACCTAAATGTAAAGAAAATCATGCTCTAGGGACCTATATGTGATAAAAACATGCATTAATATGTTCGGAATTAAAAGATAAACTATTCAGGGGGTCACATGCAAATCTCACGGAGAAAATAAAAGAATAGAAAGTATTTTAAAACTACATGGATTAAAGTGCAAATGTCTGGACCCATATGCAATAAAAAAGGATTCAAATGTAATAAAATAAGGGCATAAAAATAATAAACCTAAACTAAAGGTCCTGGACCCAAAAAATGCCTATTTGAAGATCGTCGGAGGATCGCCGACGTTCTCCCTCCGGCGAGGCTCCGGTGGCGATGCAGCGGCTGAAAGGGGCCCGTGACGGCTGGAAAAGCTCCGGAGGGCCACGACGATCATCCATCTTTGGGAGGTTGAGCAAGCGTGGGGAGGCTTGTCCTTCCCCCCACCTCGCGCTCCGGCGAAGGGCTTTGAACGGCGACAGAGAAGACGACGGCGCGACGTGGCGGTGCTCCGGAAGTTGGAACGGCGCATAGAAGGCGGGGAAAGCTCCGGGGAGCCACGACGAGGCTTTGGAGGGCAACGACGAGCTCTGAGGTGGTCTGGAGTGCCCCTCCCACCTTGACTCCGGTGACGACGGCAGCGGCGAGTCGTCGGGTGGCTGTGGAGGTCCAGGCAAGGGTGCGGCAGCACGGGGGCGTTCCTGGGAGGTGCGCGAAGGTTTCTAGGTCATCGGTGCGGAGTGAGGTGGCCTGGTGCCCTCAGGGGCATCTTCGACGACAAACGGTGGCTGGTTGCGGCAACGGCGACGGGGCTGGCTGAGCGTCGGCGAGGCTTCTCTAGAGTAGAGGGAGACCAGAGGAGGAGGAAGAAGAGGGGGAAAGGAAGGAGAGGCCCGCAGGGGGCCTCGTCTAAGGTCAGGAGGCTCGGAGCCTCGCCGGCAGGGTGAACCCACCACCGGAGGGTGGGTCGACGGCGTGCGAGGAGCGTTGCTCTGCCCTGGCGCGTTCCAGGGGTCAAGAGGGTCCTATGGGGCAAGCTCTGAAATGAAATAGAGGAAGAAGAGGGGTACCTGGTGGTGTGTCGCTCCCCGGCAGCTCGACGGCGGCGCTCCTCTGGGTTGATGCTCCGGCGGTGGTTCAATGAAACTCCTGGGTTGCAAAGGTGATGGAGGGAGTGCACTGGATATGGTGGTAGTGGCTGGGTGGTTTGGGGTGCGAATGGGTGCTCTCTCAGGCCCTCTCCTCTGATCTCCGGCGATCTCACTTCCCTCTGTCCTCTCCAGTTACGTTCAGATCTCCTCCCCCCATTGGTGGTTTCTCCAGGTCTTTAAGGGATGGATGGCGTGATGGGATCGTGGCATCGTGGCTATAGTTCTATTTTCGTGGGAAGGAAGGAGTGGGAAAGCGGGATCAGTTGGGGAAGAAGATGGCACTGTGGATTTATTTTTCATACTTCCTAAGTTTTAAATTAAGTGTGGTTTGTGCTTACCGACCTTTTGGGCATTTGTTGTGTTTTTGTTTTGTTTTTGGTTTTGCTTTAGTGTTTTGGTTTTTAGGGTTTTGATTTTTTTTGGGTTTTAGATTCTGATTTTGTTTATGATTTTGATTTTGTTTTTTAGGTTTTCAATATGGTTCATGATTATGATTTTAATTTATGTTTTAATTACTTCGTTTTAAATTAAAAGTTTTTAGGATTATTGTTTTCCTTTTAGGTTTTTGTGTTTTAGGGTTTAAAGAGTTTAATTATTTTAGGGGTTTTAAAGGTTTTTGGACTTTAATTAAAGTTTTTAGTTTAAATTTGGGTTTTTTGGATTTTAATTAAGGGTTTTTTAGTTTAAATGGGGTTTTTGGGTTTTAATTGGAATTTTGAGTTTTAATTTAGATTTTTTAGATTTTAATTAGAAATTTGAGTTTAAATTTGGTTTTTTTGATGTAAATTAAAGTTTTGGATTCAAATTAGGGCTTATTAACTTAATTAAGTGACTTTAGGTTTTTTTAGTTTAATTTTGGTTTTCCTTGAAATTAAATGGATTAAAGTGGTTTAAAATGGATTTTATTTGATTTTGACTTTAATTAGGGTTTTCACTTGATTAATTTTGATTTTAAGTGGATTGTGGTAGGTTTTGTTTAATTTGGTTTTTAATTAGGGTTTTACTTAATTAATTAGGATTTTAAGTGGATTTTGTTTAATTTTGGTTTTAATTAGGGTTTTACTTGATTAATTAGGGTTTTAAATGTATTTCGGTTGATTTAGGTGGGTTTTGTTTAATTTTGGTTTTAATCTAGTGCTTTTTACTTGGATTAATTTAAAGTGGGCCTATGTGGGCCTAGTGAGCTTGAGTGGGTCTAGTGGGCCTAGTGTGGGTTTAGGGTTCTATGGAGTTAGGGTTTAGGAGTGATGGTTGCAACCAGAGCATCTTCTAGAGGAGCCTGCCTCCAAGTGACTGCAAAATCGAGGTGTCTACAGATGCCCCTCCCTGAGCGAGGTCAAGGGACGGATGGAACGGAGACCAATGCTCAGGGTTGACAAGATACCCCGCTTGAGTCTGCAGGAAAGTAGTATTTACTGTAAGGCCGTAAACCACTTATTCGGCGGATACACCGAAAGTCATGATTCAGGGGAGCGTGAGGCATTTCCAGATTCGTACCAAGGGATGCCAAGACTGCCAGGCTCATCGCACGACAGAGGAACCTGGCAAATAACAGACTTTTCAACCTAAAAGGATGCACGGCAAGACATCAGACTCACCGATTGAAGAAACACTGATGACGGATGTCAACCAAATAGTTAGGGGGTATCAGCCCGCTCCTGACAATATGACGGTTGTCAACCAGATAGTTCGGGATATCAGCCCACTCCAGACAAGATGACGGTTGTCAACCGGATAGTTCGGGGTATCAGCCTGCTCCGAACAAGATGACAGTCGTCAACCGGATATTTTGGGGTATCAGCCCGCTCCAAACAAGATGACGGTTGTCAACCAGATAGTTCGGGGTATCAGCCCGCTCTTGAGTTTAACACAACATATGGAGAAAAAAACGCCTAGCGGCGACAAACAAACGCAATCGGTAAACCTATCAACCGAGAAGCAGTCGGCGACAGAATGGATGGCAGAAAAACAAATTCGTCAACCAAGAAAAGCCGGTGACAGGTCGAAAAACAAGATACGAGAACTCGTCAACCGAGAAGCAGTCGGTGACAATTCGAAAGGCAGGATACCGAACTAGTCAACCGAGAAGCTGTCGGTGACGATTCAGAAAGCAGGGTAGACGAACTAGTCAATCGAGAAGCAGTCAGTGACGGTTCGAAAGACAAGATACCGAACTAGTCGACCGTGACGCTATCGGTGATGGTTCGGAAAGCAGGATAGACAATGAAGTCAACCGAGAAACAGTCGGTGACGGTTCAAAAGATATGATACCGAACTAGTCAACCAAGAAGCTGTCGGTGACGGTTCGGGAAGCAGGATAGACAAAGTAGTCAACTGAGAAGCAGTCGGTGAAGGTTCAAAAGACAGGATACCGAACTAGTCAATCGAGGAGCTGTCGGTGACGATTCGGAAAGCAGGATAGACAAAATTGTCAATCGAGAAGCAGTTAGTGATGGTTCAAAAGACAGGATACCGAACTAGTCAATCGAGAAGCAGTTGGTGACGGTTCAAAAGACAGGATACCGAACTAGTCAACCGAGAAGCTGTCGGTGACGATTCGGAAAGCAGGATAGACAAAGTAGTCAACCGAGAAGCAGTCAGTGATGGTTCAAAAGACAGGATACCGAACTAGTCAACCGAGAAGCAGTCGATGACAGTTCGGAAAGTAGGATAGACGAATTAGTCAACCGAGAAGCAGTTGGTGACGATTCGAAAGACAAGATACCGAATTAGTCAGTTGGCAAGATCACTAAGTCTCTCAATTGTTCTGTTACTTTCTTTCCTAACTTTTCTATCTTCTAGGACCTTGCTATAAAGAAGATGATTGGCTTGGACAAAGAATAAGGTGGATTATACATTCTGTGTCCTAAACACAACCAAGATCTATTCATCAGTGTCAACTATTGTTTAGCTATCAATTTTAAGACTTGGCACAGAATATTAGGCCATCCTTCTCTCAATTAGATGCAACAGTTACTTTCCTTTTTACCAGAGCATACAGGACATCCTATAAGTCATTGTGAATCTTGTAGTTTAGCTAAACAAGCTAGACTTCCTTTCCCTATAGTACTTCTTTAGTTAATAACAAGTTCCACCTAATACAACGTGACATTTAGGGGAGGTTTCATACTCTTACATCAGGGGCTTGTTATTTCCTTACTTTAATGGATGATTACAGTAGGTGTACCTGGGTTTATATGATGAGAAATAAATTTGAGACTTTATCTCACTTAAAGCATTTCTTCCATTTTATCAGAGTTCGATTTGATTCCAGCATTAAAGAGTTGAAAAGTGATAATGGTGTTGAGTTCATGTCAAAAGAAACTCAATCTTTCTTTACTTCCCAAGGTATTGTAGATTCTCATAGTTGTCCTCACACACCCCAGCAGAATGCTATAAAAAGGAAGCACAGGCATATATTGGATACAGCAAGGTCTTTAAGAATACAAGCTGATTTACCTATAAAATTTTGGAAAGAATGTGTCTTAACTGTTGTATTTCTCATAAATAGGATGCCAAACTTAGTATTGTCCAATAAAATTCCTTACTCCATCCTTTTTGATAAGCCTCTCAATTATGCACTTCTCAAAGTTTTTGGGTGTCTTTGTTATGCTACCAATCTTAAGACATCCCATTAATTTGATAACAAGGCATATAAATGTGTATTTTTAGGGCATTCATCAAGTCAAAAAGGTTATAAATTACTTGACCTTATAACCAACAAATATCTTGTCAGCAGAGATGTTGTATTCATTGAACATGTTTTTCCTTACAAAACTTTTATCTCTAAATCTACCTCATTAGATCCTGTTCTACCCATTAGTTCAACATCTAATGATATGAACTCTGGTTTGTCTCAACCACCACCTGTTTAGCCAGCACAAATAGATCATGATTCTTCTTCTATAGAAGATGTTAATATTGAACAATTACCTGCCAATTCTCATTTAAGCTCTTCAAGAACTTCTAATCTTCCTTCTAAATTTAGAGATTATATTTGCCCCCAAATATCTAAAAGTTCTCTTGTTTTTAACACCAAGCATCACTTACATCACTACAATTCTTATTTAAATATCTTTGTACCACATTAATTCTTTGTGAATTCTATTGATACTGCTCATGGACCTTTGTAACGCCCCGAACCCGGGCACGCTACCAAACAATAGCATCACAAGCCTAATTACACAAATTACTGAACAAAAAGACTGTAACCAAGGCTCACCTCTAGGATCTCGATGCGCGGCTAGAAACTCCGATTCCTGCACCGGAAACTGGCTGCACGCGGCCTGCAC
>JAMKQA010001306.1:0-28127 GCA_024699735.1 Posidonia australis
CTGAATATGCACTGCAAGATACTGTGAGTGAGAAATCACAATCTGATGTTGAATCTTCCTTTTCAGCCACGGCAGCATTTCCCTTGGATTTCAACTTTGGGCAATTTGCTTTCCAATGCCCCTTCTCCTTGCAGTAGTTGCAAGTATCCTTGGAATACCTCCCTCTGGATTTGCTCCTACCCCTGAATTTACTATTGCTGTTGTGTTTCTGAGGTCGTCCCCTGCTATCACCATGATGCACTAACAAACCAGATGCACTAGCCTCGTTGCTCCCATGCATAACCATATGCCTAAGCTCCCTTGAGTGAAGACTGGATCTTACTTCTTCAAGTGTGATTGTATCTCTGCCAACCACAAAAGATTGTATAAAATTTTCAAAAGACAATGGAAGTGAAACAAGCAAAATGAGGGCTGCATCCTCATCCTCAACAGTCACACCTATATTCCTCAACTCCATGAGGATAGTATTAAGTTGATCCAGATGTTGTTTCAACGGTGTACCTTCCTTCATCCTCAAAGAAAACAATCTTTGCTTGAGTAACAACTTGTTTGTTAGGGACTTTGTCATATACAAAGTTTCCAACTTGTGCCACAAACCTGGTGCTGAAGTTTCATCAACCACCTCTATAATTACCTCATCTGACAAACACAACAGAATGGTAGAATGGGCCTTTTCCTCTTGCAATTCATACTCGGCAGATTTTCTGTCACTAGTTGACTCCTCATTCAGGGGAGTCCAAATGCCTTGTTGTTTCAATAAGGCTCTCATTTTAATCTGCCACAAGCTAAAATTATTTTTACCATTGAACTTTTCTACCTTCAAAGCTGGTGTTGCCATCTTAAATCTCTGAAACGAAACTAACAGCTATCTGGCCACAAAACTACAATCAAACTGCAAAAGAATCTGCTAAAAAAAAATTCCGGACAGCAAAGTAGCCCCAACTGCTGTCCCAAACTGAACAAAAAATTCTACACGCAATCTGTATAACAATTCGAGCAACACGATGCACAAATGCTGAAGTAACAAATGTGGCTTCAAGGAATTCTCAAGCAGACAATCTTGGACGAATTGCCACACATGGAACACCCTTGGAACAGGAACACCCACGCACTGCCGGCAGCCCAAGCTTCACCAACCCCTGCACAAATCCCGCACAAATCCAGCAATCGACAACCTCTGCACAAATCCCGTACGGCTGCCCTAGCTCCACAAACGGACGGACGCCCTACGCACGGACAGACGAACAGCGAGCAGCATCGACGACTGCTGCTTGGACCCTGACGGACCCGCGGACGCACAGGCTGCAACCACGCACACCAGAGACGCGCACAGGACGGATCACGAACTCCCGGCCGGCGACAGACGCACACGTAGACGAGCAAACGGATTCCTGAAACGCGCACAGGATGCGCGGATGCACTGAACGAACGGATCTTCTCACGCATACAACCTTCCCCAATGCATGGATCAACAACTTGGCTCTTGATACCACTTGTTAAGCATCATGAGAAGAGAAGAGACGGAGAGATCACACAAAACTGCAAAATTTACGTGGTTCCCCAAATAGGTACATCCACGGATGGAGAGCGGGAGGAGGTTGTTCCACTAGTTAAAATGGAGATACAAATGTGTTCTATCAAATTGGGTATCCTAGTCAAGCTTAAATACTTGGACACTTCAAATGGTCAAAAGATCAAAAGACCTCTATTACAAGTTATAACCAAATTCAAGACACATATTCAACAGGAACATCTGTTTTTTTCGATGTGTTTCTTCTTGTTTAGTTTGGAAGCAAAGGTACGTGAGACAAATAATGCGGGAGGACCAGCACTCCTACCTTTTTATTTGGACCATGCTGTTTCTAGTTTTTGGTTAGATGCCAGGAATATACACGAGGCCAGCTCCATGAGACGTGAAGTAGGCAACAATGGCTGAAATGGGATTGTTTCTTGCATGTTTCTACTTGTTCATGCATGGAGTTAAAGGTTGGATGATGGCTCAGCCAATAAATCATTGCAAGCAATCGTCGTTCAGCAACGACCAGTCGGTGGTGGTGGTGGTGGAAGTCCATATGAGAATTTATGGACAACTCGAATGAGTAAAACAACTTTTGCACGAACACTAAAAAGTTAAACACAGCTCAACCTCGAGATTTAGATGGCTTCGATCCGTTCCTTAACAAGTGTGCCAACTCTTTTGCATGAAACGTCAGCAACCTGGAAAGAGTAGATCCCAGGAAGATCATCCAATGATACTCTAATTTTTTTAGTTTGGACCACTATTTCCTGGCTTTTGGTCGATTCCAAGAGTACACATGAGCCCAATCCCTTGAGACGAGAACAAAAGGAAGTCTTGTTAGGAGTTGAATTAATAGTGGGTCAATGCTTGAGATAGGCTTATTCTCTGAGAGGCACCATCTCGTGTCACTATGTCAGCTTCTGACTATTACTTTGAATCCTTTTTTGCACATGACTGATATTTCTTGCATGTTTCTACTTAATGACGCTTGGAGTGGAAGGTTGATGATAGCCTAGCCATTAAATCATTGAAAAGCTACGGCTGTTCAGCTACAGGGACGATGAGTAGGAAAGCCCTTTTTTTTTTTTAACCCTTTTTCCACACGCCTATTTACACTTCATGGTGAATACTTATAAGTTAAAAAATTATGTTTCAAAGGGAAAAAATATTTTTTCCCTTATTTTTTAACACTTAATTTTTCGATATTCCAAGTATAAAGAATTCTATTCCTATTTTTAGTTAGTAGAACTCAAATGTTTGTGAAATAAATTGTTCTTTTACTAAGGAAGCGTCATTAATTCAATACCTTTGCAGCCTCTACATTGACTTTAGCATATGGTCCATATGACTTTAGTTTGACAAATCACATCGATTGAGCACTATCTTGGAATTGGAACTAAGCACGAACAAATACTACCTACCCTTTTCGGCTTTCTTCAAAAATACAAAATCAAAGGCACTTTGGCTTGTCGCCAGGACTTATACCAACATTATCATGGGAAAAGGGACCCCAGACAGTCTAATTCTTGAAGAGAGACATGTTGAAAGTTAAGCTTGGTATTAAAGTTCCACTTTGAACAACTTTTTTTTGGATATGACAGAAGAAGAAAAACCAAATTTAGCTCTTTGAAATGAATCTGCAAGATAATTTAGGCCATGGTGAAATTGTAGTAGATATGCATAAAAAATCTACCTGACTCTCTGGAAAATCAACCATCAGTAGATCGCACAAGCAGCTTTCAACACTGTTTCAAAAACAGAATCAATTGCATTCACTTAAAATATTTCGTAATTTTGAGGAATCCTGAAAAGAAAAGTCCACATTTCCTTCCCCAATAGAGATGAATGGACTCAACACCCAGCACTCAGCAGTCACCAATATTGACCCATCAATTATGAGGAATCCTGATTTTATACTACTGGACTCAACACTCAGCACTCAGCACTCAGCACTCAGCAATCACCAATATTTTTTTTTGTAAACGGTAAGCTGTGATATATAAGTCTCTCTGGCAAACAACCAGGAGAATAATAGAGTACAAAAAGTATTGTTTGAAACAATCATCAAATATGGACTGTCGATTCAAAATGAAGCAACATATCGGCCAACCCAGGCCATCCAATAAAGTTTTAAATGTCCAGAAAAATAGAATTATCCAAAAAGAAAGACAAGACTAACAAGACGTTAGTCCTCAATAGAATGATCATCCACTGGAGCAGGGCAGGGATTAAAAGGATCTGCATCCCTACAGGAAGATACATCAGTGAACATAATCTCAGCGTCGCGAGTATGCTGGAAGGAGGTGATAGAGCAGAGGACATCATTCTTGTCAAAACTTGAAACAAAAGCAGTTATGCAACCATGAATAAGAGTAATAATTTCATTAATACACATATTGGAACCTTTGCAAACACTTCTAAAAATGTGGTTATTTCTTTCTTTCCATATGACTCATAGAATGAGTTGGAACAGTGTGTAGCATCCTTTAGTAGGTAGAGCTAGTTTTAACGGAAGAGAGAATGTAAACAGATCATTAATAGAAAACACAGAGTAGAGAGGACCTTGAGAAAATGTACTCCAAATGGAAATAGCAAAAGGTCAATGTAAGAATAAATGAGTAATAGTTTCTATATTTGTATTGCAAAAAACACAATTCACAGGACCAACCCAACCCCTATTGCATAAATTTGCCTTAGTTAAGACTTTGTCAAAGAGCACCAGTCAAGAGAAACTTTTAATTTTCAAGGGGGTCCAACTGCACCAAATGGGTTCATGATGTCTGAACCTAAGTCCACCATCTATAATAAAATTATAACATGATTTCACTGAAAAAATATAGTTTGTAGAATTCCACTGTAAGATATCATCCTCAGGACAGATATTCAGGTTAGACAAAATGTTTGAAAGAAAGTCTGCCTGATCCTGAACCTCTCTATTAAGTGTTTGTAAATGAGGGTAAGCAAATAAATTCCCAAAATTAACTCTGAAGGTCTCAATTGTCTTGAAAAGAGAGGCCTTCTTATTTTTAGCCAATAGGAAAAGGTTAGGGAGAAGATTTTTAAGTCTTATCCCATCCCACCATTTGCTTTCCTAGAAAATTATGCTACATCCATTCTGAACTTGATGGGTGGTACAACAGTTGACCAAATTATGGCATGCTTTCAGTTCCTACCATAATGGTGAGGATCTGCCTAAGGATGTATTTAGGAGAGCCCCTGGCCAATTCCTAGAAAAGTATCTTGCTTTAAGAAGTTCTTTCCACTTGAGAGAGCAAGTGGTGGAGAGTAGCTGCCAGAGCAATTTTGATTTGAGAGCCACATTAAAGTTTTTAATATTAAGAATCCCCCAGTCATATTGATGCTTTGGTCTACAAAGTGTATCCCATTTAACTAAATGACCAATGGTGGAGGAGGAGGAATAGGATTTCCAAAGAAATCTGAATCTGTATTTATCAATGTCTTTGACAACCTTTGCAGGGATGTGTAGCACAGATAAATAATAGGTGAGTATGGCTGAGAGGACAGAATTAACTAGAGTTAGTCTACCTCCAAGAGACAACTGTTTTGTCTTCCAAAAAGATAGTTTTTTTGAAATTTTTTCAATGACTAGAGACCAGTCATTGAAGGTAGCCCTCCTAAAGTGGAGGGGAAGTCCCAAATATTTTATAGGCAAAAGAGAAGTGTTACAACCCAAAATTTGGGAAGATCTAGTGATAAGTGGATTTGGTACCTCTATGCCAATGAAGGAAGACTTATGAAAGTTAATTTTCAACCCAGAGTAGTGCTGAAAGCAACACAAAATCCTCTTGATATTGATTATGTTAACCTCATAAGCAGACAGAAATAAGATAGTGTCATCTGCATACTGAATGTTCACTATATTAGGACCACCATTAAGAAATTGGATACCAGATATCAGCTTGGACTCCACAGTAAGAGAGATCATTCTATTCAGAATGTGTGTGACTGTGATGAAAAGAAGAGGTGATAGGAAGTCACCTTGCCTAAGACCATTGAAGGAAGGGAAAAACCATTTGGGAGAGCCATTTAGTAAAATGGAGAATCTAGTATGAGTGATACACATTTTTATCTAATTGATCCATATAGATCCACAACCTAAACCAGAGAGCAACCACCAATATTGATCCACTAATTTTGAGGAATCTTGAACTACAATACCAACACCAACACCTACTACTACTAGCAGTTTATGCTTATAATTTTATCCATTTAAGCAAGGTGTAATTTTTTTCCATATTTATTTCATACAGTCGTAACTCACAATAGATCAAATGGATGATAAATGGGTCCTACGGATAACCAGCCAGCCATGTTCATACCCAATTCAACAGACCGTCTACTTGTTTAAAATAACCAGAGCAAGAGAGGTAGTGAGTGGGTCTGTATTTCCATTTCATGCATCCCTTACACTTCGGGCCAACTAATCATGGCAAAGGCCCGCCACCCATCACGCGCACCGGAGCATGTGTGCTACTACTGGTATACTAAGTGGATAATTCCTGCCAAAGAAGCGATCCACTACTGTGTGAGGACTACTTTTTGGTGCACGGAGTTGAACAAGAAGGCAACCTCTTTCTGTCACTTCCATTATCCTACAAGTAAACAAATCGACCCAATTTGTGAATTCTAGGAGCCTCTGTTCCGTAAAAACCAGTAAACTTGGGAAACTGTTTCTTCCTGTATGTCACTACTTCTAGAGAGGATGAGAGATATTTTTAAGGAACAAATGCATATATACAAGGAAAAGAAGAAACCATCCAATCCAGTCCATGAAGCTTTTGGATTCTTTTATTTCCTTTCACTTTTCTTTTCAGCTGAAGCATGCACTTTAGTGTTGTTCTCTTTCTGTTTATTCCCTGATTCACATTACTGAAGAACAGAAGGGATGAGATGAATCGTGAGACCCAACTGGAGAAAGAACAGCTGAAACTGCAAAACAAGGAACCCGGGATATCTGCTTTGAATCATCTTGGACCACTGATGACTATAAGACATACTAATGTGAAAAAAAAAACGTGTTTGTTCTCCGAAGTTAATCTCCCAAAAAAAAGAATAAAACATCTGAATGGGTCGTTGGGTGCACTTTTTAGCACATACTAATAATGACAGATTATTAGACTACTGCCTAAACTGTAAAAGCGATAAAGTTGTTATCCACAGAAAACAATTCTTAATTCTCCTTTCTCTTTCATGGAGTATTTAAGAAGCAAAAGACAAAAAAAGACAAACCCGTATCACCTTGTCTACCAACTCTAGCCTTTTTCCCATCCCTCTAAAACACTACATTTCATGGCCCATGCTGAAACGGAAACCACAACATTTTACTGTTTAAAATCTTAAAATGAACATTTATGATTGTTTACGCATACCATCACCATGACGTAATGGCTTTCAATGAGCTATTATTAGCACTTCTACCCACTACTAATCATGAGAAAACTTCCAGTAGAACGAAAGGGGAACAGTAACTGCCTTCTCATCGATCAAATCCCACCGTACAAACGAAAATACCCTAATCTTGGATCCTGTGTTCCGGAACGGTCATGCTTATGCAACTCCTGTACGCTCCAAACAACAAACCCATACACTTAATTCAAAAGATGGAAAAGACGATTTCAAAAAAAAAAAAAATATATATATATATATATGGAAAAGATGTTATGGAAAAGCCAAAAGCAAGCAAATACAAGAGGAATGTGTAACATTGACTGTCCCAGTAGGGCTAGAGAGAGAAAGCGTAGTTGCCACTGCGACCAGAGAGCAGTGGGAACAGTTACCATTGGCATTGCCATCACCAACACCACTACCAGTCCACTACAGAGAGGAACCCATCATGACACATCCACTGCACCAAGCACACGTAAAAAGCACCACTCTCCTCTAAACCCTTATGGTCTCCTCACTTCCGTAACCCCTTAAAAACCCCACATCCCCCAACGCCCACCACAACCACCAATGGCACCTCCTCTCCTCCTCTTCCTCCTCTTCCTCCTCTTCCTTCCCATAATCAGCACCACCGCCCTCCCACTCCCCCATCTCACACTTCTCTCCCTCAGGTCCACCCTCCTCGACCCCCTCTCCTCACTCCACTCGTGGCACAACTTCTCAGACCCCAACCAGAACCAGTACGCCTGGTGCTATTGGACGGGTGTGACATGCGATCCAACAACCGGCGCCATCACCTCCCTTGACCTCTCCAACAGGAACCTCTCCGGCACATTCCCGCCGCAGATCCGTCTTCTGGGTCGGGCTTTAAAACACCTCAATCTCAGCGGCAACTCCTTCTCCGGCCCGTTCCCTCCCGCCATCTTCGACCTCAGGAATCTCAGAACACTCGACGTCAGCCACAACGAATTTAACTCGTCCTTCCCCTCCGGCGTTGCCAAGCTGAGGCGCCTCTTCGTCTTCGACGCCTACAGCAACAATTTTACTGGGCCAATCCCTCGTGGCCTAGCCAAGCTCCGGCGCTTAGAGAAGCTCGTTCTCGGCGGAAGCTACTTCTCCGGTGGGATTCCGGAGAGTTTCGGTGGGTTGAAGAATCTGAGGTTTCTCCATCTCGCCGGGAACTTGCTGAACGGGAGTCTTCCATGGCAACTGGGTTTTCTGCCCAAGCTCGCGCATTTGGAGATTGGGTACAACGGGTTTCACGGTGGTGTTCCGCAAGAGTGGGGGAACCTCTCAAATCTCGTCTACCTCGACGTCTCGTCGGCGAACATCTCCGGTTCTCTCCCACCACGGCTGGGGAATCTCACCCGTCTCCAATCGATGTTCCTCTTCAAGAACGCTCTTACGGGGAAGATTCCGGGGAGCTATTCGAACCTTAGAGCTCTCAAAGTTTTCGACGTCTCCGACAACCGCCTCTCCGGAGAAATCCCATCGGGGTTCTCCAGTTTATTCAATCTGACGTTGCTCAGTCTCATGAACAATGCCATCTCCGGAGAGATACCCACAGGAATCGGCGAGTTACCGGAGCTGGAGACGTTGCTTCTGTGGAACAACTCTCTCTCCGGGAGTCTCCCACCGAGGCTGGGGAGTAACGGCGAGCTGGTGAAGCTCGACGTGTCGACCAACTCCCTCTCCGGTCCACTCCCCTCCGGTCTATGCACCGGCAACAAGCTCGTCCGGCTCATCCTCTTCTCCAACCGGTTCCACTCGAACCTCCCTGCTTCCCTCTCGAACTGCACTTCTCTCTACCGGGTCCGGGTCGAGTCGAACCGGTTCCATGGCCCGATCCCGATCGGGTTCGGTTCTCTACAGAACCTCACCTACATGGACCTCAGCAGCAATAACTTCTCCGGTGACATCCCAAACGATCTCGGCAACGGGAGTAGACTCCAGCTTCTCAATATCTCTGGTAATTCATTTGGGTCGTCTCTGCCCTCGACGATATGGATGGGGCCGAGCCTCGAGATATTCTCCGCGAGCAATTGCCGGTTGCACGGGCCGATTCCGCGGTTCCGGTTCGGTTGTCGGAGCTTGTACAAGGTGGAGTTGGGTGAGAACCGGCTCGGCGGGAACATCCCGTGGGACGTCGGCGTCTGCCGGAAGTTGCTGAGTTTCGATGTTGGGGGGAACATGCTTGATGGCATTGTGCCGTGGGAATTGGCGGCGTTGCCGGATATAACCGACATCAATCTTTCAAGGAACGAGCTCGGCGGGTCTATCCCGTTGAGTTTCGACAATTGCACTACGCTCGAGAGATTCAACGTGTCGTTCAATTTTCTAACCGGTGAGATACCGTCGTCTGGGTCGGTTCTCAAGAATCTCCACCCATCATCGTTCGCCGGCAACAAGGGGCTTTGCGGTGTTCCAGTGAGGAAGCCGTGCCCAATTGGGCATTGGAATGGAGTGGACAAACAGAAGGGCGGGCAGCAGAGGAAGTCGGCGGGGGCGGCGGTGGTGTGGATCGCCGCAGGTGCTTTCAGCATCAGCGTGCTGATTCTAATTGCCGGTACAAAGTATTCCAATAGACGGCGGTTTCTTGGTGAGGAAGGCAGTGAAGTAGACTCTGGGCCATGGAAGCTGACGGCGTTCCAGAGGCTGAATTTTACTGCAGAGGATGTGGTGGAGTGCGTCGCGGCAACGGAGAACATCGTCGGGATGGGATCGACCGGAGTCGTCTACCGGGCCGATATGCCTTGTGGGGAGACCATAGCGGTGAAGAAGCTCTGGGGAAAGCAGAAGGAGACGATAGCGATGATGGCGGCAGCGAGGAGGCGAGCAAGGAGGAGGAGAGGTGGAGGGGTGGTGTTGGCGGAGGTGGAGGTCTTGGGGTCGGTAAGGCACCGGAACATAGTGAGGCTACTGGGGTGTTGCAACAATAGGGATACTACTCTTCTTCTCTACGAGTACATGCCCAATGGTAGCCTCCAAGATCTCCTACATAGGCAAGGTGGTGGCAACAATGATGGCAAAGACGGTAGCCGAGACTTGTTGAGAGCGGCGACGGAGTGGACAACGAGGTACAATATCGCTGTGGGGATTGCGGAAGGATTGTGTTACCTGCATCACGACTGCGACCCGGTGATCGTCCACCGTGATCTCAAGCCAAGTAACATATTGCTCGATGGCGATATGGAAGCTCGACTGGCAGATTTCGGGGTAGCCAAACTTGTCCAAACCAATGAGTCCATGTCCGTCATTGCTGGCTCCTATGGCTACATCGCTCCCGGTTTGTAACGCTTCATGTTTTATGTTGGTTCAATTGTGGTTACATCAAAATTCTGAAGTGATGGTGTCGATGACGCCCTTGTGCAGAGTACGCGTACACGCTGCAGGTAGACGAGAGGAGCGACATATACAGCTTCGGAGTGGTGTTGATGGAGATGGTGATCGGGAGGAGGGCGGTAGAGGCGGAGTTCGGGGAGGGGAACAATATTGTGGAGTGGATAAGGGCAAAGGTCAAAGCGGGAGTGGCGTGGGACGAGGTGCTCGACAAGAGGGTGTTTGGGGCCGACGGCAACCCGGTGAGGGAGGAGATGATGCTGATGCTGAGGGTTGCATTCTTGTGCACCGCAAGGAACCCCGTCGACCGACCGTCGATGAGGGATGTCGTCTCAATGCTTCGGGAGGCCAAGCCCAAGAGGAAGATGGTAGACATGGTACAGCCATGGGCACCGCGGCAGGAGGATGATGGCGGCTCGCCGGACTTGAAGCAGAAAGATATGGCGGGAACTTAGTATTTGAAATCCAGTGGTTGCTTGAGTTTCCTTTGGAGTTGGTACAGAGGAGTGGAGTTTTTTTTTTCTTCGAATTTTATTTTCGTTTGAAGTTTTGTATGTAACTTGTGTGGTTTGTGAATGAGAGTGGCAGATGATCGATTTTGGTTTAGAATATAAGCTTTTAAAGGATGGGCAAGCAAAAATTGATCAACGTCCATTCTACCTAATACTGAGCCCCCAAGAACTGAAGATTAGACTGTACTTAATATCGGGCTTCTGCAATCATCCCTTTTTGGAATTCCCATGTTTGATCATCTTTGTTGAATGTCGTTCATTGTAAGTAGTTTCCGGGCCAAGATGCTGTAAACATATAAAGTTACAGCTAAAGATTCACATCTATATTTTATTTGGATTATTAAAAGTTTGTTTGATTAAGTTTTAGAAGTTAACTTTTGACTAAAGCTATCGAAATTCAGTTTCTGAAAATATAAAGGAATTATTGTTCTAAAAGCTACATGTTTCTAAAAAATTGTTAGTATTTGCTAAAACTGTTGAACAATTATAGTTTCTGAAGAGAGAGGTCTTTGCTTTCAAAATGCACTAGGCTATAATTGATAAATTCGTATTTATAACTTACATACAACCATTAATAACAAGTAATTTGTTGGGATTTAATCAACAATACTATAACGGTAAATAATTATTGAACGTGGAATAAAATATGATAGCATTATTTGAACAATATATTTACACGAAAATCAACCAAAAAATTTATATAGAAGTAATATAAAGTACTTAATGGTAAACTAAATCAAGTAAACCATAAAAACATCAAATTTATGTGAAAACCTCAAAAGGAAAAAATTATAGAACGTGTTGACAACAAATCTACTATCTTAATTAAGTTGTAAACATTGTCTTCTTAAGTTTTTTTCACGGCTTACATAAATAAGAGAAATACAATATTGCTTAATCTAAGATGAAAAATCTTAGATCCAGCAACTTCTTACTCCAAGTGTCCACAGTTGGTGCAATAAATACCAAATAAAAACGTGATCGGAAACAAAACAATTGTGAAATGCAAGAGTAGATTCCTCCTTGGTCCCCTCTCTCTCTCTCTCTCTCTCTCCGTTCACGCATGCAGCTCTCTTTCCATTCACGCATCCAGCCTCAATGCGTGAATAGTGCATTAATCCTTTTCACAATGGTGTTGGGATTTATATCCCAAATCCACTTACTCACGTGATTGGATCCATTATGGGCCCAATAATCTCTCCCTCCAACCCACAAAGAGGGAATTTCAGTTTGTAACTCTCATTAGGAGTTCATGTCGATGAACTGGCTACACAACTCAAGCTTAACTTTCGGAATAATTTTTGTCAGTATATCCGAAGGATTCTTTTTCGTGTTAATTTTCTTGAACTTCATTGTCTACTTTTCAATCACATCATGCAACTAATGGTATCTAACATCAATGTACTTTATTTGAGAATGATATGAAACGTTCTTGCTTAAATCCATAACACTCTGGTTATCACAGTAGATAACATAGTCTTTCTGTTGCAATCTCCATTTTTGGGGAAATCTTGTCAACTATAGTACTCTTTTCTTGCTTCTGTAGTTGTAATATATTCAACCTCTGTCGTTGACAATGCGACACACTTTTGCGACTTGGTCTATCGAGACACAACTCTCCTTGTAAAAGTGAATAAATATCTAGAAGTAGACTTCACGTGATCAAGATCACCAATCATGCCTGCATCTGTCTAACCTTCCAAAATTACTTTTAAGCTTCCAAATTTCAAATACAACTTGGAACTTCTTTTCAAATATCTAAATATCTACTTTATAGCTTATCAATGTTCTTTCCTTGGATTAGAGAGAAACTTATTCACCACATTAACTACTTGAGCAATATTTGGCCTAGTGCATACCATAACATACATTAAACTTCTTATTGCAAAGGAGTAAGGAACACAAGTCATCTCTTCGTCTCTTTCTTGATAGAAGCGCACATCTATTTGCTTAGCTTGAAGTGATCTGTTAAAGGAGTATTAACTGCCTTTACATTTTTCATGTTGAATCTTTCAAGTACCTGTTTAACATATTTTTCTTGTGATAATCATATTTTCTTAGATTTCATGTCACAAAAAATCTACATGCCCAAAATTTAACGTGTTGGTCCTAAGTTCTTCATGTTAAAGGACTTGAATAAATCCTTTTTCAACCTAGCAATTATCTGCATATCCTGTCCAACTATAAACATATCATCCACATAAAGTAAAAAGGTAATGAATTTATCATCTGAAAATTTCCTAATATAAACATAATGATTTGCAACTATCTTTGGATACTAATGATTCATCATAATCAAATTGAATTTCTTGTACCATTCCTGATTTCAAACCATAAAGGCTCCTTTTCACCCTACCAACCATGTGTTCTTTTTCTTTTTCTTCAAATCTTTATGAGTACAGGTAAATCTCTTCCTCCAAATCACTACGAAGAAAAGTAGTCTACACATCTAGCTGCTAAATCTTAAAATCTACGCTAATTGCCAATCCCAAGACTACCCAGATGGAAGTCATCTTCACCACTAAAAAGAAGAACTCATCCAAATCAATACCATGTTTCCGACTAAAGCCTTTCACCACAAATTTGGCCTTGTATTTCAAAAGCTCATTATTTCCATCATTTTTCAGTTTGAACACCCACTTGTTCTTTAATGCTTTTCTATTATTGGGAATATTAACTAGCTCATAAGTATCATTCTTTTACAAGAAATTTGTCTCTTCTTGCATAGCCTTGAACCACAAGTTCTTGTCTTTATAAGTTTGTACTTCTAGAAAAGTTTCTAGCTTCCCTTCTCCTGTAAGCCAAATATACTCAGATGTAGGATATCTTGATGAAGGTTAACGCTCTCTATCAGATCTCTTGGCCTAAGGCTCTACGATCTCCTTTTGATAATGCAACACCTCCTATTTAGGAACATTTTGTTCCGATTCATCTGTATTGTTGCCTACATGTAAAATTCCATCTACATCATCATTGCCATGCTCTTCTCTCTCATCTCTTGTTACATGTTATACTTGGGGCAGGATTGGTGTAAAATCTACAACACAATCAACTTGTCTTGACTTTTCAGTTTTCTCTGCGTTTGCACTTGCCTAACCATTATAAAAGATCACATTTCTGTGTTAAATAATCTTTTTATTTTCTTTCTCCCACAATCAGTAATCAAATTGTTTCTATCTGTAAAAGGTTGGTTTGGACGATGTGATCGCCACTTGTCCTTTTCTTTCACCGATTGACAAGACACCTTGCGAGAGTTTTTATGATGGATGATGGTAGTGTGGATTCTCGGTTCACTTGATTGACAGTAGGATGTCGTCCAGTGACTCCCTCGTGCTACGTAGTATCCTTCCCCTTCAAAACAAATAGAAAACAAGACTTTCGATTAGACTAGGTGTAGTACTCGAAATAGGCAATAAAAAATAAATATGACGAATGAACGAATCTAATACTAACTGGTGGGTGGTTCTCCGTATGCATATGCCATAGGCTAATCTATGTCATGCAATGGATTTATGTAATAGTAAAAAAATACAAGAATTGGAAGATATTCCCTTCACCCTCATACGCTACGGAGTGGATGAAGAAGTAGAGGCCTGGAAGGAGCTCCAGAGGTACGCATAAGCTTGGATTGAAAGGATATCTATGAATCTAGGATGATTTCGGTAGGACTTCGTCAGGAATTGATCTCTCTAGACAACCTCTATTTAAAATTGGAAGGCCTCCCCTGACCTAGGAGTTTAGGGACCTATTTATAGACGTCAGGACGTGAAAAATCTCATCAAAACTTATTTTGGAAGCTTCTATAAGCAAAAAATTCGAAAATGGGATATTTTAAGCTTGTCACCCGTGGAGTAGGTGACACATCTGAATGTGTCGCCACATGGGCAGGCGATATTCCATCTTCCGGTGTAGAAAAATAGACGAAAATATCTCTTTAGGGTTAGTCGCCGGTCAAGGTGGCGTCAAGTCATATGTTTAAAAATAAAATCTAAAACCGATTCAACAAATATCTAGCAAGTATAGACGACTTGTTCTGATCTTTTCAAAATCTCTCGAAATGGCTAGAATATTCTAGATGATATTTGAATTCAAAATCAAATTTCAAATCAAATTTAAAAGATAAAATCCCCAATAATTATGATAATTATGTCAAATATATCTACAACAAATTCCAGTATTGTAATTAAATAGATATTTGGAAATTAAGCACATGTTGAAATTATAATTTTAAATTATAAATAATTCTGGCATTAGAAAAGTAATAATTAATATCATATCTCGTTTTAAACTATGATAAAAATATATGATATTAATCCCAATGTCATCCATTATTCTAAAAGTTTCTGGAATTATCTAGCATTGATAAAGATTTATATGATATTCCATAAATATATAAGTACTTAGAAAATCCTAAAAATTAGAATAATCTTGGGAAAGATCATGATAATACTTATAAATATCCCATATATTATATTAAAGCCCAGGATGACAAGTTGTTATCAAAGGAGGGCCGAGGGTGTTAAGCGCCTGTTGAGATGGCGCAATAACTTCTCGTCGCCTATGATTGGATGCTGTTGTCAATACGCGTGATGGCTAAACTTGTCACCTTTGTTGATGGCGACATCCTGATCTTTTGCATTTTACCATCTATATTTTACATTAAATCCACAGAGATTCCTTAAAAGCCTGCAACATACTCAGAAATCGTATGAAATCATAAAAAACATCTTCTTTAAGCTTAGAGTACTCAAATCTGCCACCAATTTGATTTGAGAACGATGAGAGCGTTAGCTCTGCCACAGCTAACGACTCCCACCAAAACGTTCTAGGGACCCAAGCCTGCCATCAGCTTAAGCGAGTTAACTCTGCCACAGCTAATAACCTTGAACTATGTAAAATCAAGAATGTTTTTAAGGAAAAGATGAAATATCTAGAAAATAGGATAGATAATCCTCAGTCTTGTGATCTAGGGTGCCTCAAAGATTCCTATCCTAGATGATTATAGGAAATGCGAAAATGGAATATCTACAGATGCCCCTCCTTAGAGGTGATCTTTCAACAAGATTGGTTCCAAGGTAAGAACGATATCACCATTAAGCATTTCCTGGAAAGGGAGCTCGTTCTCAAATGATCCACCAAAGTTGAACCATTAGAGGAAGAATAAAAGAGGTAACATACTTGGTTTCAGGAGCAGATCACATAGGCAAATCGTTCATTTAAAATTGTCGTCATATTGAAGGCTCGGTTATGGAAGAGTCTAGCCGATTTCGGAGCTATATGTCACAACTGGATGTCGATATTATGTTAACCATATAGAGATGTCACTTCAATTGGGCAGAAACTAAGGATGGTCGTGGGGCATAACCTTAACGTCGACCAGGAGTGAAAAGCGGATGATCGTGGGGCAAGTACCCTAGCACCGATCAAAAATAAAAAGCGATTGTGGCTTTTTGTCTGAGAGTTTACTCGGATTAGAATAGCAAAAGGATAGGTGGAACTTAATTGGTTTTGGAAGGATCACAGTTCTAGGGTTTCTAACTTTCTTGAAGAACAATGCTCCATCCGTACTCCACTTCCAATGCATGATACCTAAATTCATGGATGCATGATTCAAGCAAACAATGATGCAAAATGCAAGATACAGAGTCAACACATGATGCAATGAATAGTCCATATGATAGGTTCGACCGATGAGGTACCAGTAGTCCCTAGTCATTCAAACATATGTTAGATGCATGTATGTAATTTGTTGTGATCAAGTGTTTTCCATCCTTTAATGTGACCAGCACTTTCGAGAAAGGACCATCGTCCCACAACTCGACTTGGCAAGTAAAGGAGTTCTATGAAAAAAAGAACCGGATGAGGGAGTAAATCCTTCCTTTGCTAAACTAGGGTTTTGCCTCTTAGTCAAGATTGTGTCTTTGTACACGATTGGGACTCCAAAGGCGGAAGTCCGTTGCCTGATGTAATGCACAGTTGGGACTTTAACGTGTACAACGAAACTTGATGCAGCTTCGTGGTGGAACAGATGTGATGCATATAGTGGGACTTCATGCAGCCTCATGGTGAGACTTGATGTACTAACACCTGTGGTACTTGCTCACTCAATAGCATGTTAGTAATCAAAGGGTGTACCTTTTCCTTTCATAAAGGAGTTGACTAGGAAAGATACTGCAGTGCTATCCTTTACTCCCCCATGCTTAAGATTAGGTGGAGGGAATCAATCTTGGCCTCAGCTGAGATGGAAAATCGAAGCTTAGTGGACGTCGATTGTGAGTCAACCGAGGATGCTCTAAGATCATCGCGGGGCAATGTCTTTGTGGAGAAAAACGCACCTAAGTCGTGAAGACACGCTTGGGTAGGACGTCTAACTCTAAAACTTGGTGGGTCAATTGTTGCATCATCGGTCAGACCAACTTCAATTACCTTACTTACTAGGTTTTCACTTGTAGGTAAGGTGGATGGCACTACTTATTATTTGTTTTTTTAGGTTTTTTTTTGGTTTTCTGACTTTTTTTGGGATTTTTGGATTTTCTGTTTTTTTTTTTATTTTCTGTTTTTTTTTAATTTCTAGATTTTTCTTCTTTTTTTGTTTTTTATATTGATTGATTGATGATGAGTGTATGGTCACAACCTCCTTGTCACGTATCTAGCATCACAGCCTTGTATTATCCAAGGTGAGAGAGTGGTCCCTTCTGTCATGCCTTGACCTTTTGAGGACTTGGGACTTCGCGCTAGCCTTAGTTGATTATTGTCTTCCTTATTTACTCAATCTTTGAGCTTCTAAAGTTTTCCGCCCCTTGCCTATGGGTGGAAGAGTTGGGGGAGACTCAAGGTTTACCAGAGTCTTGGTGTTGGTTATAGCTCTAGTGTCGCTCGTTGGTGGTTGGTCCTAATGTGCCTATAGCTAACCCAGGGGTTCTTGGCTTTCATTCATTGGACAGCTTCTTCTTCTCCTTTTTTTTTTCTTCTTTTAGGACTCTCTTTCCTATTTACTTTTCGGTAAATGCCCACTTATTATCGCCTTTTCGGACTTAATTATGCTATGACAACACATCTACTTTTTCGTTAGTTGTCTCACCTCGTCATGAGTAGCTGCCCATTACTGTCTTCTCGGACTTATGCTGTGATGGCGTATCCGATTATTCGTGCTCTCTCCTCGTTTAGGCGCTTTTCTAAGTTATTTTGGTTTTATCTTGGTGCGCTCACCCATCACCGCCTTTTTAGACTTATGCTAGGATGCCACGCACGTTGCATTAGGCGAGTGGCTATTATGATATGCCTAAGCTTCGAGCCTGCTTTGTTCTTATCTCTCCATGTAGTGTGTGTGTGGATAAGACAAGGCTAAGGTTATCCTAGTCACTCAGCTTCTTTTCAATGTAGGAGACAACTTTCTTCCTTAGCTAGTACTAGGTCATAAACCGTTTCTTGACTTCAACATGCTGATTAAGGGTATACCTCTAGAGTATATGTAACCTCCACGAATCTGAAGAGATCTTCAAGTCATCCAACCCGACTGGGTGGACCTTCCTTGGGTGTTAATTCCTCCATTTAAGGAAAATCTTGGATAATATTTTGGCATTTTTACCTAATGTTCTAAGGTGTTAGGCATGACCCACACTCATCAATCATCATTATTATTTTTCTTTATTGCTATTTCAACCTAGTCTACCATGCAGAATAATAGAGACAAATAAAGAAAAATGTTCAACAAAGAAAGGAAATTAATATCTTATTTACAAGTTTTTTGCAAAAGAAATGACCTTACCTTTAGTCGGGCTCGGTCGAGGCTCTTACTTCCCTTCCCAGATGGTGGGCTTTACGTATGGGGTGGCTGTAGGAGCCTACCCCTGACGTTGAAGCTTCAGGTGGCACATCATTCGATTTTTATTTCAATTTGTGACCAGTCCTTGCCTTAGGAGAATCACAGTTGCGCTCCTCTCAACTTGCTTCTCCTAGTACTGGGGGCTGAGGTGCTGATGGCACATCATCTGACTTTTCTTTTGGTTTTGCGTTTGGACTTTGCCTTGTCAAGTTCACGGTTGGACTGATCTTGACTTGGTCACTACAATGTGCCATTGGTGGCTTGATCTCTCTATAAGGATTCCCTCAGGCTTCCAGTATGATTGTTGAGGTCTCCTTGGGTGCCTTCCAAGCTGATGTATTCAGTGATGCCCCAGGGAGGCTCCATTTCCTCTATAGGATCAGACGACTTGGGCGGAGGCTCTTCTCTGACATGGGCTACTTGGGGATGGCGGCAGAGTAAGTTGATTGCAGTCTTTAGGTAGTACCAGTCTGAATAAGCACATTCATCATACATGGGCCGCATAGCATTTTCTCCCATTATGTCTTGAAACATTTGAGAATCTGGCCTTTCCTCATACCAGGGGTCTGAGTCGTACCATTCCTTCAGACGTTCTTTGTCATATAGCTGCAGTGGGGGTCTTTCTTTACCCGGTTCTAGTGTGGCAGGTTCCCATATTATCTTGGAATCTACCTAGTGATTGGCTCTAACGATGATTACTTCTCCTTGATGTTTGAGTTTGAGAAGTTGATGCATAGGAGAGGCAACGATGTCAATTTCTACCAATCAGGATTGCCCTAAGATTAATGGTTCGCCAAGTCATGTTCCATTACTATGACCGTGGTGTTGCTGGTGAGGGGACCTACAGTGTCGTTCAACTGAATTGTCACGATCGCTTTTTTTTAACTATTGTCGTAAGCTATGTAGGGGAAGCGACGCTCTGCAATCCCTATTTCTTCAATGTCCAGGGACTTCAGGGTGGACAAGAAATAGACGCTTTTGCTGGCGCTAGTGTCGACGAGTATCCTATGGAGCAAACAATCGTTGTTGTGTACGTTGATGATCAGTGGGAGCGATCACTCCTCAGGTATGGGCAATTTTACATTTTGGAAGACGATATTCTCCTCTTCGAACTTTGTGATGATCCTTTGGGTTAGTTTGGGGTCATTTTCTTCCTCATCTTGTTGGTTGTCCCAGGGTTTGTTTGCATCCTCCTCAGACCATATCTCTAGCTCAAGCATTGTTGTGAATCCTGCTCTTCTTCGTCGATGCTGGGTGGCTCTAGGTCCAGATTTGCTTGCACATACTGGAGGAGTGTTGGTTTTGGTTAGACATGGAAATCAGGCCAGCTTGGCCCAGGGCCATTCAACCTGACCCAAGAAACGATCCAGCCCGATCCAAAAAAAATTCAGAGTGGGCTGGGCCAAGTCAGGCCCGCTGAGAGCCTTGGGTCGGGCAAGGCCCAAGGGCACGATCCAGCCAAGCCCGGCTTTGAAAAAAAACTGGAACGTTGCCCCAACGTTCCATTAATGGAATGTTGGTGTGTAATGTTCCTTTTACAACGTTCCTTTGGAACGTTGCATTTTTTTTAACATCAAAATCCTTCTCTTTTCACCTATAAATATCCTCATATTCATTCTATTTTTTCTCACAACTCACAACAACTCAATCTTCTCTTCTCTACTCTTATCCTCTACAATTCTCTCTCAATTTCACCTCTCTGCTCATGACTCAAGTAAAGAAGATTTCAAGTTTTGCTATTTGGCTTTAGACTCCGTTGCGTCTACTACTCTCCATCAGCCTCCAACAGTAAATTTTATCTTTTTCTAATCCCTCCAAATTCTTTACTTCTAATCCCTCCATTTTGGTGTTTTGAGTTTTGTGGGATAAGGTTTTTATTTTATAATCAATTTTTTATATTAAAATAGAAAACATTGGTAGTCATGATTATATCTCTATCCAAGAGTCACACCAACCCCAAAACACCCCAACATAATCCACAACCTCTAAGAAACTTAGGAAACAAAGTTCTTGAATTTGAGAGCATGTAATTTTAGATCCTGTAGATAAAAATAGGTGTTATTGTAATTATTGTAGTACAACATACACATGTCCTAGGAGAGGAGGGGTAGGTCACATAGCTAGACATTTACAAAAATGTATAGCTAAACATAATAAAGATGAAAACACTGATTTAAGACAATCTAAATTACACATTGGTTTTAGTAGTGGTATAGTAAACTAAAAATATAATACAGAATAAGTTAAAGAAGGAACAACAAAATTTATAGTACAAAACGAACAACCTTTTTCTTTTTCTAAAAATAAAAATTTGAATCATATGTACAAAATTTTTTGAATCCACAATTTAAAAGTTTTTCTAGAAATACAACAAAAAATATAATTTATAAAACATTTAAAAAAGATGAAAAAGATTTAATTAGATTTTTTTTAGTTTATTATGTAAAATATTTTTAACATGTGATGTTTGGATTGATTCAAATAATTTCCCATATTTATGTTTAATTGCACATTAGGTAGATGTAGAATGAAATTTACAAAAAAGATTAATTACTTTTAAAGTATTTGATCATCTACATACTAGTAAAACTATATCAAATATGATAGAAGATATTGCTATAGAATATAACATATTTTTTAAAATAAATACAATATCATTTGACAATGCTTTTAATAACAATGTTGCAATAAAATTATTAAAAAGAAATTTAAAACCAATATTAAATGGTAAATTATTTCATTGTAGGTGTTGTTGTCACGTAATAAATTTAATTGTACAAGATAGTATAGAATGCGTTGTGCCTTATATAAAAAATATAAGAACAACTATTTTATTTATTCAAACATCAACTAAAAGATATCAAGAATTTAGACATGTATGTGCACAAAATTGTTTTAAACTTAGAAAATTTAAGTTAGATGTTTCACATAGATGGAACTCAACTTATGATACATTAAGTTCAAATCTACCTTATTGTAATATAATTACAGCATTTTATAATGCAAAATCTAATTATTTATTAAATGATGAAGATTGACATAATTCTACTATAATTCATAATTTTTTAAAACCATTTTATAATGCAACAAAACAATTATCAGGTCAATATTATCCAACAAGTTATTTAGTTTTAATTAATTAATTTATTATTACAAATATTTTTCAACAATATATAAATATTCTAGCTTTTGTAGATATTATTAAATTAATGGAAACTAAATATAATAATTATTAAGATGAGCTTCCAATGTAAGCATGTTTTACTTTAATTATGGATCCTAGGCATAGATTAGTTAATTGTATGGTACTAATATATGATATTTTAGTAACATGAATAAAAATGATTATATAGATTCATATAATAATAAAATAAAGACAACTTTATATAGATTATTTGAAGAATATGCTCGAAATTATGGTGAAAGTAGTAGTAGTGGTCACACATATAGTTTTTGAGGAACACATACAAGTAGTAGTAGTGGTAATTCTTTTTGGAGTAAATTAAATAAAAAAAAAGGAAAATATGTAAAATCAACTACAAATAATGAATTAGAAAATTTTTTAGAATGTGAGTTTGTTTTTAGTAATCTAGAAATGGAAAACTTAGACATATTAAAGTGGTGGTCTAGTACAGCAATTATATTTTCTATAATTTCAAAAATGGCAAAAGATTTACTAACGATTCCGGCATCAACTGTAGCGTCAGAATCTGCATTTTCTGCAGGAAAAAGAGTATTAAATGATAGAAAACATAGATCATCTGAGAAGTCTGTAGAAACGTCTTGAGAGATAGGATTGCCTTTCCAGGAGGGATTGGCTTTGTAAGGGTTCTCTAAGTGGAAGAATAGCGGGACGATGGTTAGCTCCTACACAGGGTGGCACATCGTAGTAGTGCAGACGCCATGGTCCCTCCTCTGTGGACTGCTTGTGGCCAGTGTTATCTATTTGACGTCGGATAGTTTGACACACTGTTTGTGCTTGTGTTTTGTGTGGAGTTCTGGTTTAGGAAATCAAGCTCTAGACCTAGAGGACACTGTGGTTTTAGCGCCTGTTGATGCATAGTGTTTTGGGAGCGGTGACTCCATGGTTTGGGAGTGGAGACTGTGTGGCTTCGTGTTGTGCTTGGGTCTAGAGGGAACCATGCTGTACAGAGCGGAGACACTGTAGTTGTGCTTTGGTGTGGCTTTTAGGCTTAACTTGCCAATAGTAGCCATCTTGAGCGTGCATAAAGATTTTAAAAGAGCATACACATGGTTTTAAAAAGAAAAAGAAAAGAATGGTTTTAAACGCATGATTTTGTGATTTTGTGGCCTGCTAGGTGGTGGTAGACTACCTGGTTTGGTGTTGCGGCATTCGAGAGAGATGCTAGTGCTTGTGTGCTGGGCGTCAGTAGACTGCCCTTTTGGTTTGGCGCCATCTAGGTGTGATGCCTGCCCTTGGTTGCCCTCAGCATAGGTTGCCGAGTTGTAGATGGGGTGCGTTCTAGGTGACCGTTGAGTGGTCACTCACGTGTGCTTTGTTTTGTGTTTTGGCAGGTGTAGGATAGTAGCTGTTGGTTGCTAGTGCATATAAGAGGAATCACGCCACCACAAATCCAAGATCCAAGTGAGTGTTAGTTTAGTTTTATTTCTGTTGTTTAGTAGTTTTATGTTATTGTTGAGAGTACTTAGCCTTAGTTGCATTTTAGTGTAATTGTTAGTTAATAATAAAGATAAAACAAGTAATTAAATGGAAATTTATAGCCAAATTAAGTGGTAGTGACTTGAGGGTCGTTACACTTAAGAAGAGAGATGGAGTTTGAAATAACCACCTAAGATACTTTAGGTTCTCTAATCTAATAATCACAACCAAGACTAAGCATGGATAAGCGACTGAAACTGGCTTGGTTCACTTGGCTCGGTTGATCAAACTAGATAAGAAATCCTAAAGAACTTTAACCTTGCTATCAAATAGATAGTTTCCACTCTATTGATGGACAGAAAACAAACTTAAAGATCGATAAAAAAAACTAAAAAGCAGGTGGACAGGAATTTTTACCATTTTTTTATGCATGCATATCACTACTGCAGGCTAAGAAATAAACAACACAAACAAGAAAAAACCCAAAGCTTGCATTGGATTTCAGTCACCTACCACTCTCGTGCCTGAACAAGTCGCCTCTTTGTGTGGCTCGAGTAATGGCATCGTATATATAGGCAACTGAATACTAGACCCCTAGTCATTAGAAAAAACCCAAATAAAAGGTTTGGAGTGTTACAAAAACCTATGTGTGCGACCCTTAGACCGAAAACGATACCTAAATCTAAGAATAAATGAAAAATGACAAAAAGAAAGGGAAGAACACTTACGTAGCACGGAGATTGACTTAAACCGATTCCATCGTGATTGCCAATTTTCTATAAGAGACTGATTTGGATGATGTGATCGCCATTTGTCCTTTTCTTTTGTCGATTGACAAGACACCTTACGAGAGTTATTGCGGTGGATGATGGTGGTGTGGGTCCTCGATTCACTTGATTGACGGTAGGATGTCGTCCAATGGCTCCCTCGTGCTACGTAGTATCCTTCCCCTTCAAAATAAATAGAAAACAAGACTTTCGATTAGACTAAGTGTAGTAACCGAAATAGGCAATAGGAAATAAACATGACAAATGAACGAATCTAATACTAATCGGTGGGTGATTCCCTGCATGTATATGCCATGGGCTAATCTATGTCATGTAATGGATTTATGTAATAATAAAAAAAATACAAGAATTGGAAGATACTCCCTTCACCATCGTACGCTATGAAGTAGATGAGGAAGTGGAGGCTTGAACGGAGCTCCAGAGGTGTGCATAGGCTTGGATTGAAAGGATATCTATGAATCTAGGATGATTTCGGTAGGACTTTGCCAGTAATTGATATTTCTGAATAACCTCTCTTTAAAATTGGAAGGCCTCCCCTAATCTCGGGGTCTAAGGATCTATTTATAGATGTCAGAACGTAAAAAATCTCATCAAAACTGATTCTGGAAGTTTCTAGAAGCAAAAAATTGAAATTGAGATATTTTGAGCTCGTCAGCCATGGAGCAAACGACACATCTAAATGTGTCACCACATGGGCTGGCGATGGCTCAAGATATTCTATCTTCCAACGTGGAAAAATAAATGAAAATATCTCTTTAAGGCTAGTCACTGGTCAAGGTGGCGTCGAGTCATATATTTAAAAATAAAATCCAAAACCGATTTAACAAATATCTAGCAAGCATAGGTGACTCGTTCTGATCTTTTCAAAATCTCTCGAAATCGCTAGAATATTCTAGATGATATTTGAATTCAAAATCAAATTTCAAATCAAATTTAAAAGATAAAATCCCTAACAATTACTAGAATTATGTCAAATATATCTACAACAAATTGCAGGCTCGTAATTAAATAGATATTTGGAAAGTAAGCACATGTTGAAATTATCTTTTTAAATTATAGATAATTCTAGCATTGAAAAAGTGAAAATTAATATCATATCTCGTTTTAAACTATGATAAAAATATATAATATTAATCCTAATGTCATCCATTATTCTAGAAATTTCTGGAATTATCTAGCATTGATAAAGATTTATATAATATTCCATAAATATATAAGTACTTAGAAAATCTTAGAAATTAGAATAATCATGGGAAAAATCATGATAATACTTATAAATATCTCATATATTATATTAAAGCCCATGATGACAAGTTGTTACGAGAGGAGGGTCTAGGGTGTGAGGCACCTAATGAGATGGTGCCATAACTTCTTGTCGCTTATATGATAGGCGACGGATTTTGTCGCCAATATGCATGATGGCTAAACTTATCGCCTCTGTCGATGGCGACTTCTTGGTCTTTTGCATTTTAGCATCTATATTTTACGTTAAATACACAAAGATTCCTTAAATGTCCAGAACATACTTAGAAATCGTTTGAAATTATAAAAACATCTTCTTTAAGCTTAGAATACTCAAATCTATTACCAATTTAAGTACGATGAAAGCGTTAGCTTTGTTACAGCTAGCAACTCCCATGAAAACGTTTAAGGAACCCAAGCCTACCACCAACTTAAGCGGGTTAGCTCTGCTACAGTTAAGAACCTTGAACCAAATAAAATCAAGAATGTTTTTAAGGAAAACATGAAATATCTGGAAAACAGGGTAGAAAATCCTTAGTCTTATGATCTAGGGCGCCTTAAAGGTTCTATCGTAGATGACTCTGGGAAATGCAAAAATGGGATATCTAAAGTCTTTATATTTCATAAAAATACAAGGAACTGCTTTGTCATCAGGCTTCTGTCTTTACTCTTTGGTACATATGCAAATGCCTTACACCCAAAACACTTTCAGATGAGAATATGATGCATTTTTCCCTGTCCACACACTTTGGAATATCCATATCTAATGAAACTAACAAAGACTTGTTAAGTAAGTAACAAGCAATACAAACAACTTCATTCCAGAAGATCTTAGGTTGCTTTTCCATCTTCAACATGCATCTCATTTTTTCTACAATGTTGTGATTCATCCTTTCACCCACACCACTGTGTTGTGGTGTACTAGGTATGGTCTTTTCATGTTTTATGCCGTGTACTAAATAATGGCCTTCAAAAGACTTAGAGGTGTACTCCCCTTCATTATCAATTTTAAGATATTTCAACTTTTATTTGTCTCTCTTTCCACCATGGCATGAAATTGTTAAAAAAAAAACTTGAACACTTGGTCCTTTGTCCTAAAAAAAAAAGAACCTACACTTTCCTAAATGCATCATCAATAAAAGTAGCAAAATACTTAATGCCAGCTAATGACTCAATATCATACGGACAATAAATATCAGAGAAAACCAAATCTAGTGTATTATTTTTCCTTTCTGATGCTCTTTTAAAAGAAACTTTATGGTGCTTCCTATACAGGTAAACCTTGCATGGACTGTAAGTCACTTTTTTTGCTAGAGGTATGTAACGACTTAGATTTGGTAGTAGTGTTTTGGTCAGATATTTTAATGGAATTTTGGATTGTTAGATGTTGAGTCTCCTGCGTTTAGTGGGAAACACAGTTTTCATAGCATTCTCCACCTAGATTAGTGGGTTTCTAGCCTTCTTGGTGTTGTGTAGTTGTGATGTTGTGCCGACTCTCGTAGATGTTTTGAGGGTTTGTTCTGTGCTATGGTGGTTCTCTAGTGTGCTCTGGTGGTGGATTTCTGTTTGTACGAGTCACATGAACATGAAAAGTCGTGTGATTTGATCTTGTACTATGGCTTCTTCTCTTCTTTCTTTCTTTTCTTCCTTTCTTTGTCTTCTCCTAGGCCCCACTCCTTCCTTTTCGTCTTCTTCTTCTTCTTCACAGCCCAAGGGAGGGAGAGAGAGGGAGGGTGAGAGAGAGTTGGGCGAGAGGGAGAGAGAGAGCTGAGAGGGTTGAAAGAGGGGGATGCCGCCGTCGTTATGCTTGCCGTCGTGCTATTGCATGGAGGAGGAGAAAACCCAAAGTAGTGGCTAGAGGAGGAGACACACCGTTTGTCTTGCATCGTCCTCGTCGTCGTCTTCGATGCCAAGTACACACTCTATAGTGTCTTTTTGGTTTCAAATTGAATTCCTAAGTACAGGATAGTGTGTGGATGATTGTCGTACATTTTGAAGAATTTATTGTGCATTTGTGGGCCATTTATGGACGTATTTATTGTGTGGAGTGAATAGTGCCCTAATATGATTTTTTGGTGATTTCTTATGCCTCGGGCAACGTATCGCCATGATTCTTGTCTTGATTGGAAGATCTCTTCGAGATCTTTATTTTGATATATTGTTTGTGTGGTTTGGTGTAGTGGTTTGCAAGATTGGGCTTTGGGTCCTGTTTTAGGGTGCCTTACTGTCGCTTGGTTCGACGTACCATTTTTGTTCGATATATCGTTTTGACTCTCAGAATGTGCCCTGAACCCTTGGTTTGGTTGACTGAAATATGATGACATAAATGACTAGGATAATTGTAACCATGTCGGCGAGGAGATTCCGCAAAAGAATGCGAAATCGGTCGGCAAAATCACGTCGGAAAAAAGCAAAACAAAAGGAGTCGCCACCTAGTCTATTATGGAAGACAAGGAAAACCATAACATGAAAAATCATACAAAAAACAATAAGGACAAGTCTGCGAAAACCAAAAGGATGTGGGTAAGGATCCCTGTTACGCACAAGGAAGGTGTTAGGCACCGTCGCACGCCCGATAAAATCGGTCTTCCATGATTTCACCCATGAAATGTTGACTCTTCAGCCGCTTGCTATACGTCCAAAGGCGATATGCCATGCCATGCTAGTGCCTTATGCTATTAGGTGCATGTTGTGTGGGGTGTGTCCTTTGCTCAGGAATATCACTCTTTATTCCAGGTCAATCGCATATTGCAAGTATATTGTATAAGTGTAATCAGAGTTACATCATTCCGAGTGATTTATCATCATCGCTCTATATGCAAATGCAAATGCAAATAAAGCGATAAAACAGCAAAAACAATGCAAAGTGTGCCTT
>JAMKQA010001307.1:0-35032 GCA_024699735.1 Posidonia australis
GCAAATGGTCCTCCCAACTCCCTTGAAAGTCTAAGGCACATGCTCTGAGCATATCCTCCAGCGTTTGGATAGTCCTCTCTGTCTGACCATCCGACTGAGGATGAAATGCCGTGCTATAATTGAGCATAGTGCCAAAGGCCTCCTGCAGAGTTCTCCAGAACCTTGAGGTGAACCTCGTGTCTTTGTCCGACACGATGGACACCGGAACACCATGCAGCCTCACCACCTTAGAGACATACAACTCCGCCAAGTGATGCATCGGAAGCTTCACCCGAATGGCCAGGAAGTGAGCAGACTTGGTTAGCCGTTCCACGATCACCCACACATTGTCGTTCTTCCTCTGAGTCCGCGGCAAACCAGTCACGAAGTCCATCGAGATGTGCTCCCACTTCCACACAGGAATATCCAACGGCTGCAAAGTCCTTCTAGGTCTCTGGTGCTCCGCCTTGACCAGCTGGCAGGTAGTACACCTCGCCACATGGTCAGCAACATCTCTCTTCATGCCAGGCCACCAAAAGTTCCATTTCAGGTCTCGGTACATCTTCGTACTACCAAGGTGAATAGTGTACCTAGACCGATGCGCTTCATCTAACAACCTCTGCTTGGCCTCCTCATGCTAGGGCACATACATACGCATGTCATACCTCAGCTCTCCATATGCCCCAACAGAGAAATAAGACTCCCCACCAGCCTCAAGCTTCTCAAGCACAGCCTGAACAAACAAATCCAGCTACTGACAGGAAACAATAAACTCTAACAGCTTCGGGCGAACAGACAAGTTGGCTACCCAAGCACCAACCGTTCCCCGAGCTTGCCTTTTCGGCCTGCAGCTCACCAGATCCTCCAACATGGTCCACTCCTTGACCATCAAGCTCGCCATCACGTGCGTGCACCGACTCAGGGCATCGGTGACCACATTGGCCTTGCCAGGATGGTAGGACAGGCTGAAATCATAATCCTTCAAATACTCCACCCAACGGCGCTGCCTCAGGTTGAGGTCTCTCCGCGTGAAAATATACTTCAGGCTCTGATGATTGGTGAAGACCTCAAACTGCTCCCCATAGAGATAGTGTCACCAGAGCTTGAGAGCGAACACTACGGCAGCCATCTCCAAATCATGGGTCGGGTAGTTCTTCTCATGATCCTTCAGCTGGCGCGAAGCATACGCGATGACATTGCCATGCTGTATCAGAATATACCCTAACCCAACGTCGCTGGCATCACTATACACAATGAAGCCACCACTTCCAAAAGGCAGAGTCAACACAAGGGCAAAAACCAGATGAGACTTCAGCTCTTGGAAACTAGCCTCACAATTCTGGTCCCAGCAAAAAGGAACACCCTTCCTGGTCAACTCTGTCAAAGGCGTGGCTATGGAAGAGAAATCCCTGATAAACCTCCTATAATGGCCCACAAGACCCAAGAAACTCCTGATCTCCGACACAGTCCTGGGTCGCTCCCAACTACTCACCGCCACAACCTTGGCAGGATCCACTCTGATGCCTTCTCCAGAAATCAAATGGCCAAGGAACATGACTTCGCTCAACCAGAACTCACACTTGGAGAATTTGGTGTACAGTTGATGACGCCTCAGAGTATCCAAAACTGCCATCAGTTACAAGGCGTGAGTCTCAACATCAGGAGAATAGACCAGCACGTCATTAACAAAAACTACAACGAATTGGTCCAGAAAAGGGCTGAAAATCCTGTTCATCAGATCCATGAACGCAGTCGATGCATTAGTCAAGCCAAAAGGCATGACCGTGAACTCGTAATGCCCGTACTGCGTCCAGAAAGCAGATTTCTGAATGTTTGGGTCTCGGATCCTCAACTGGTGATACCCTGACCTCAAATTAATCTTCGAGAACACCGATGCAGACTGCAGCTGGTCGAATAGGTCATCAATGCGGGGCAGGGGATACTTGTTCTTCACCGTGATCTAGTTCAGCATCCGATAATCTATACACAGTCGGAGCGAACCATCCTTCTTGTGGACGAACAAGACAGACACTCCCCACGGAGACACACTCGGCCTGATAAATCCCTTGTCTAGCAACTCCTGCAACAGAGTCTTGAGCTCTCGCAATTCCGCTGGCGCCATGCGATAAGGAGGCTTCGACACAGCACCAGAACTGGGGATCAGATCGATCGAGAACTCTACTTCCCTATGAAGTGGCATACTAGGAAAATCGTCAAGGAAAACGTCGGGATATTCACACACCACAGAGATGTCGTGGACACCCAACTCAGGAGGAGTGGAGGTAACTACACTAGCTAGATACCCCATGCAACCCCTGACCAAGGACTTATAAGCCTTCATAGCTGAAATGACATGCTTAGGCTCACCCTGACACCCACCTTGCACAAAGAAAGACCAATCCTCAGGAGACCCAAAATAAACTCTCCTCTAAGCACAGTCAATCAAAGCGAATTGCTGCGCCAACCAATCCATGTCGAGTATCACATCGTACTCCTGCATGTCCATCATGATCAGGCTAGCATCGAACTCTCTACCATTCAGCGTCAAGTCGACAGACCGCAGATACCTTCATGCCAAACTGTGCTCCCCCAGCGGCGTCACCATGCTGAGATGAAAGGCCAGTCAAGCTGGTATCTCTCCCAACTCCGCTGCAAAGACTCAGATATAAAGGAGAAAGAACTCCCTGAGTCAAACAACACTTTGGCCATCCGGCCAGCCACAATAAAAGAACCCTCAACAACAGTACCCAAAGACCCAGCGCCTGGAGCTGCGATGGTGAACACCTGTCTCCTAGTCAGTTGCTGCGGTGCGCTTCCTGCCTTCTTAGGCAATTCCGGACAAGATCTCTGAACGTATCCTGCCTTCCCACAATTGTAGCACACCACTGGAGCAGAGGTACGCCTAGGTTGAGGACAATAAGCAGCGATGTGGCCCACCTGACCACAGTTGAAGTACTGGTTCCCATCAAGAGCACTGGACCCTGTCTGACTGAAGCCAGCTCCGCTACCCCCAGTAGAACACCGCCGGCCTGCAGAGAAAATACTGGACCTCGTCTTCTGCTTCTTCTCAGGGCTATCCAAATTGCTAGCACTTGGAGGACCGGAGAAAGAGAACCGGGAGGTAAAAGAAGACTTACCCTTCCCTTTGGGACGACTCTCCAGAAACTTTTGATGCTCCACCTCAAAGCGGTAAGCCATCCCAACCATGTCCTCCACAGTATGGCACCTACAGCCCATCACCTTCACACGTAGCCTAGGGTTCAAGCTGTCCAGAAACCTCTACGCCCGCTCCTCCTCACACTCATAGGCAGGAGCAAAGCGTTCCAGCCAAGCGAACTCAGTCTCATACTCGAGCACCGACATCGTGCCCTGCTCCAGACTCCGGAAATCTCAGCGAAGCTGCTCCTTCACATGAGCAAGAAAATACTTGTCATAGAAGACCGCCTAGAAATCCTTCCACTGGATGCTAACAGTGACTGAGTCCGGGAACTTCAGCCACCTCACAGACCTCCACCACCTATCTGCCTCACCATCCAGCAGGAGGTCGCAAACGTCACCCAATGCTCCTCTGGGCACGCCAAGCTCTCCGGCATCTTCACCACCTTCTCCAACCAGGCCTCGCTTCCCTCAGCACTGACCTTGCCCTTGAACGACAACGGACGAAGCTTCGTGAACTGGTTCAGCCACGGGTCACCCGACGGTCCACTGGCACTACTCTTGCTGAACGCATGGGAAATCCCGTGCACCAAACTCCTCAGTTCCGCAGGAAATGCCTTCCATCCGCCTACGTCCTCTCAGGACTTGGTCTCCACAACAGGGGCCTTGCCCTTACGACTACAAGGAGGCATCCTACCGGATAAATTCAAAGTACCTGCACCACAGACAAAGAAACAACCAGAAAACCATGTCGAGAAATCAGGTGCAGACCCTACCATGCATGCAACTCTCTATACCGAATACCCTAGGTGTAGTACAACCTAGTGAACCTGGAGCTCTGATACAAGATTTGTCACGTCCCAAATTTTCCCCAATAATTTAAACAAATTAAATTACGAGAAAACTTAAGTTAAACAGTAAATATCTAACTACCAGGAACCTATGTGTGTGGCTAGCAGACTCCAGACTATATGCACTACGCTATGCAAAACGCATGTCTACACCTGCAAACCAAAACCACAAGGAAAACACATTAGTGACCAAAGTCACCCAGTACGCACCCCACGAAAACCTCGGAAAACAAAACCATAATCTATTTTCCTTTTAAATTCCTTTCGCAAACCATTTAGCTTCAGAAATAAGGCCCACACTGGCCAAAACCACAAACCAACGCTTTACTAGCCCAAAGCCACAAGTAAAGGCCCTCAATGGCCAAAACCACACACAGTGAGTCGAGAAGCCCGACGCCAGGCAACCTAACTCTGGCCACACGCAGTCCACTGAGGAGCGACTCCAGCATTCTACACTGCCACGGTGACGGCCACCCTGTGCAGGAGCGTTCACCGTCCCACGAATCTCCTTCCTCGGGAGAACCCTCAGAAGCCATCCCCTCCCTAGGAAGGTTGTCCTGTCTCTCAGGACGCTACCAGCTACGGGGCACGTGTCCCACCCGCACTGGCCACCACAGGGTACGCCTCCTCACAGCGTCCTCCACACACGGTGCTCAGGAGGGAGTGTCATACCTCCACACCCGACAAAACCCAAGCCTTAGTGCTCACAGCGACAGTAGGAGTATCATACCTCTCCGTCATGCTACAAGACACCTCAACCCGCGGACCACAACCCTAGCATCGAAACAATAGTCAAGGAGTCTCATACCTCCAGGATCTGACGCCCCTCAGCCTCAGGTATCTCCCACCCGACCTCAGCAAGGGACATCGTGCCCGACCACCCAAGAATGTCATCACATTCCCTGGTCCCGACGACACGGTCCCACGTTGTCTCGGCCCGCACACAGAAAATCAAGAATTCATTTTCCAAACCAGGCCAACTATTTCCTTGAAATCCATTTTTCAAACCATTTCATATCTTTTGAAAACTCTTCCAAAACCTCGGTAAAACGGCGCATCAGGTGTCCCAAGGGACCACCACTGATGGCCCACAATCTCATTTCATAGGGACAAAACATGACATCCAAAAAGCCACCAAAAACACATTCTAATAAACCTATTTGGGCCCAGAAATCGGTATATCGAAAGTCAGATTCGGTATGTCGAAATCTGCTGATTCGGTAAACCGGTCTAATTCGGTCGACCGAATTGGGGTCAACGGTCAACACTCAGGTCAAATTTGGTATACCGTCCAAAAACGGATGACCGAAACTCGACCAGAGGACCTAAGCTGATAGAAAAACGATATGTCGAGCGGAATCGGCATGTCGAAATCCCCTGATTCGGTATGTCGTTTCCATTCGGTATGTCGAATTCTGCGAAACCAGAAAACGGTCCAGACCCTATCGTCTGAAATCACCCCAACTGGGACCATCTATCGGACCCTCTAAACAAACACCAAAAATCTTGCATAAAACATATGATTTAGACCCTCGAGTCTACTCTAAAACCCAACAAACAAAACTAAAATCCATTCACCATGCATCAAGACATAAAATCACAAAGGCAGAAGGGTCAAAAGAACCCAAAACACACCATTCGCCATAATTGCCAATAAATGCTCCATAAATACACAATAAATTCTATGAAGGAAAATTTACCTAGATTTCATGCAATCCTAGCATTTTCTACCAATTTCATGCTCTTTATTACTCGAAGTGGAGATGCGTACCTGAGAAACGCCTCCGACGATCTCCGACCGACTCCGGCAAACTCTAGCGCAACCACGGCCACAGGGCACACCACGCAAGCTCCACGCACCACCACGAGCAACCACAGCCCTCCTCTTCGCTCCCTCGACCTCTTCCTCTCTTTCAACGTGCGCGCGATGTAGGGGGAAAACAGAGGAGGTAGGGGAGACGAGTGGAAAGGAAGAAGGGGAAGGAGAAGGAAGGAGAAGGAGAAGTGGGGAGGAAGGGAAGGAAGGTGGAGGTGAGAAGAAGAAGTGTGCCGCCGAGGAGGAGGAGAAAGGAAGAAGAAGGAAGGAAGAGACGGCGATGGGTGGCGAGGAGAAGTGCGGTGCGGCTTATAAAGCCTGCGCCCACAGTAGCTGAAAACGTGCCCTCCTGCACGTCTCAGCCACCGGCACACCGCACAAGCAGCCAACCACCAGACACCACCAACGAGGCCAACTGCAAGCCTCAACCACCAGTCCACACATGTAGGTCCCACGGGGACCCCACACCTGGGCCCCACACACACAGTGCCACAATGCACAGTGCCAAACCACACACAGGGACACGCAAATAGAAGCCAGTCCACGAGGCCCAAGTCCAAAAGCACAAAACCACACAACAGGCCACGGAACAGTAACACCCATCTAGGAATAAAATTCATAAAATATAAATAATTACAAAAATGAATTTTACGGGTGTTACAATTCAGGTCTAATGGGTCCTTCAACCTATCTCTCAATTGAGATTTAATTATTCAAATGATTTAATGAAAACAAGAGATTTATCTAAAAACAAGAGATTTCAATGATTCAAAATATTCAAATAAATATATCCAAATACACATTCAAGATTCAACTCTCGTATATCTCAAATGCACATTCAACATTCAATATTCAAATAAATTTTATTAAATGTAATGGCATTCAACTGAAATTCAATTATTTAAATGATTCAATGAACGAGAGAACGAGAGATTGAGATTTAAAAGTAGAATAATATATATTATATATATAGTGTAAATATTATACATTAGTCATTATAGTTAACTTATAATATATTATATACAAATTGGGTCTACGAATCTGAATATTTTTAGACCTAGACTCTACCCAGTAAATGAACGAATCTAGCGAGTCGAAATCCATGGATCCATAAGTCTCATTTTCAAGATCTAGATTCATACTTTACGTGTCTAAATCCATAGGTTATAGGTCCAACCTCGATCCATTACCAATCCTATCTCTCCTCCTCCCCTCGTAGGAGAGGAGCATTGTCTACCTTGGCCTCCCTAGCAAGGGCCGGATGGCCGAAGAAACCCTTGATCTCCTCAACGTACTACCTTTCCATGCATTCTCCACTCCACTACACTCCACTCTTATGGTCTCAAATCATTCACCATCATACTGATCAACTACTACTACTTCTTCTTGTTCCTCAGAACTGCCAGCTGTCCGTCAAGCAGATGAATCCTCGGCAGTATGTCGCCGACATCCCCCAGGTATACTCTTCTTGTCATCGATTTCCAATTTTCCAAGCTGTTACCGAACCATCACACTTTTTCAAGCCTGTTTCATTTTACAACGTGTGGATGAATAATCTTTTTACAACGTGTGGATGAATATATCTCTAACTTTTAATCCATCTACTGGTTGCAGTTTTAATCCATGTACTCATTTGGCATTGTCTTCATTACCTAATGCAGCTCTCCAACATGGTGGCCTGGTTTCTTTATTACCTAATGCGGCTCTCCAACATGGTGGTCTGGTTTCAAAGGCTGAAAGATATTGTTCGCAATTTGGTTTCAGGGGACCTGGATCTTGGTATCGTAGGGCTTGACACTGTTAGCGAATTTGGGCAGGACAGCATTGACAATTATGTTATATTCATGTCTGATGTTATTTACATTATACTACATCTTCAATCCACTCATTACCGCAATCACCATCAACATACTAAAATAACCTTATCCCAATTGCATCTTAATCATTATAAGTCAATTTTCAGTATCTTCTCAAGAAAACTATTATGCCACTACCCAGTTGTTGCACACTTTATACTTATATTTAGAATTTTTATGGAAATAAACAATTGGGGATGTCTTGCATTAGATTTTGTCACTCAAAGTTCCATTTTAGGCTTTGCTGTTTGATATGTATCATAATCGTATTTACAGGCATTCTGAACTTTCATGATGCACAACAGTTAGTTTTGAAAAACTCAATTAGTCCCAAAGTTGTTCTCCTAGAGACTTTGGATAATTTCTAGAACTAAACTACAAATCCATAGCTGGTTCTTTATAATAGATTTCATTTTTATAAAATTAATAATAACATTTGCTGTTTTTATCATCATCGTCATTCTACCTATCATTTCAGTTGGCATGCTTATCATCAAGAATACAAGAATAGTATATATGGCAAAAAAAATAACAAGCCCCGCTGTTCAGGTTGTAGTGAAAGCCTATGATTTTAAAAGTTTAATTACACCTACCATCCAACCAATTGAGCAAGTGTCATAGAATTCCTTTCGAAATTAACAGAAAGCAAAGATTTATACAAGTTTCCAGAGGCAGACATGGTTTCTGGCCCACACTCAGACACGGGTGCAATTTGGGTTAATGTACCTAAAATGGCATGTGTCAGACAGATTTTCTGGGTCCCTCAGACAAAATAAAAGGCAGTACCTCAATTGGTTTGATTTTATAGGGACTCTTCTTGGGGTTAAAAACCAAGTTTCTTTATATAATAAAAAAAATTAATATTAAAACCAACTCGTACACTCTTGATGTTACTTTTTTCAGGGGAATGAAGATCTGATTTTAGTTCATGATGGAAAATTGTCGCTTGTCTATTGCTGTGAGTCATTTGTCAGTTTGTTGCATGATATCGTGAGACTTACCAATGAAATTTTTAAATAAATAAGTTATTGCCTATTACTTCAGTCAATGGCTACCATTTTTGTTTTCAGATTCCTAAATTTGGGTTTTTTAAAAACATCGATTCAGTCAATGAACTAGCTGAAATGCCACAGTAGACTGCTGAGAGGCCTTTGTGGATCGCAACTGGATTTACTTATGTACATCACTTTCACATTACATTTCTTTTGCTATTTACTTTAACGATGTACTCCAATATGCTATTTAGCTAAACATGAGTTGCTTTTGGGTTTTGAAAATTTATATGTTTCTTGTAATCCAAAATTTTAAAGTTTCAAAATGCTAGTTTTTGTTTAACTTAAATTATGGCACCTTTTAAGTGAAATTGTATTATTGACTTTTAGAAGCTTGGGTCTAATTTTGTGGATTTTTTGGTGAAAGCTTTTGGAAAGTAATTGCTGCTCCATTAGAGGCTAGAGTTTTAGTAATCTACTGTTTGGTCTAAGTTTCCAAGTTTTTTGAAAAATATTTCTTTATAAGAAATCAGTAATGAATGGGCTTCGAAGGAAGCGACAGATAATTCTATAGTAGCACTAGAAAGTAACAACCAAAAAAATTCTCTATCCTATGGTGTTGTAAGTAAAAAAAAGGCAGTTGTTTTCTCATGGTAAGATGGTCTATCGCATTTCAGGACAATATGGAATTTTGTTCTACTGTGTTTGTTTCTTACAGGATGTGATATGCCCTGAACGTCTAGATATTTTGTACTGATTTGACAAAATAAATGTAATATTGCTATATCAAGTTTCTTGACTTCCCCTAATTGGCAAGATGGAGATTATATAAGCCGCCTTTATTCTGAAATTCCAAATTTTTTATGTCTTATAACTCAATAGATTTATTCACACCTTTTCAGCTTAGATTTATTCATATTCAGCTTGTATAGTTTTGGTGTTCCCATCTGTGTTTAGTTATAGCTATACATTAGTGCATTTTGCTTAATAAAAATTTTGGGTCTCCATTTTCATATGAATGTGATATAATATTTCTTGCATGTGTTTATAACTAATTGTTCTTCCTGTAGATGGGTATTGCTGATGCGGTATTGGATATGGTGGGCAGTGGAACCACACTACGTGAAAATAATCTCAAAGGAATCGAAGGTGGGGTTGTCTTAGAAATCCAGGTGAATCCTCCTTGTCATTATTATTTAAGTTTGCTTTCTTACGCACCAGACTATTGGGCAAGGCCTCTGGATGTTGGCACATGACCTTGTTCTCAACATACCAGAAAATGTCTCGTAATTTTTTGCTAATGCTGTGTCTTTCAGGCTGTCTTTGTTGCAAGCAAAAAGACTTTGGTCCAGGGGAAAGGTGTACTAGACACTACTCATGAGATTCTTGAAAGACTAGAAACACACCTAAGGGCAATTGGCCAATTTATGGTATTCCCGAAATCATCTTTCAAATTTTGACATCTGTGACTTGCCTTTTCGTTTGACTGCAACTTCATAGAACTTTCATGGTGAAAGGTGACGGCTAATATGAGGGGAAACAGTGCAGAAGAAGTGGCAGAGAGTACTTAGCCAACCATCATTGTCTGGATCGCAGGTATAAACAAAAAGTCCATAGAATGTTTAGATAATCTTGTGGCACAGGAATATACTTTAAATAAACCAACCACCAGGAAGCCTGTTGTATTAATTGATGGGAAAGTACGATAGAGAGGAAAACCTGCATATTTATCAACCTGTGTGACAGCATATAAGCAGAAAATCAATGTAACCGAAAGGGATTGAAGTTTGGTTTTTGTTATATTACATCAGTTTGTTAGATGTGTGAAAAATTGCAATCAAATGACATGCTCTTGTCACTGAAACCATTTTTGACCCAATTTTTAACTGTTTTTGCAACCTTTGATTAGGTTTACATGTATCGTCTTGAACACTGCAAATGAGATAAAGCGGCATTTTCTTTCATGTGTTTTTTTTTTTTTTTGTTGCTTTCAACTCCTATTTTTCCATTCATGCCGCAGGGGCCAACTATCTGTCTGTCCAATCTTTCGCAATGGTGAAGAACAGGTGAAGGTGGACTACTACGCGATTGTTATGTGTGTACCTCGAAAGGCACTCTATGGATCAGTTGAGCAACTAGGAGCTGTGAGATATCTGTCTTTTATTATTTGTCCTTGTCCAATGATAGGGCCCTGTACCAACCAGTACCTAATAATTGCCAACCTGTATTAACATATTTCCTATATTCCTACATCAAATGTGTTGTCCATATGCTGTTGTACGAGGACTTTAACAACATCATTAGTTTGACTTGCTGGTTACACTCCACAGACTGGAGGCAGTGGGGTTCTAGTTACGAATCCAACGTACATTTTTTAGGAAGACTCCCCGATGGCGCGATCTTCTTTCACAGCAAGGATTGTGAATTTTCAAGGAGCTGCTTCGTTTAGTTCTTTGACACCAGTACCGTAACAGAAGTGCAGCAGCAACCAGATAAGCATGTTTTATCAAAAAAACTCGTAAGGTAAGTTCTTGAGCGTTGACAGTGTTGACATAATTAGCCAGAAAGCTAGAGAACTATAGACAATCGGCAAAATAAATTTAGTATGCAACAGAGCCTGGCTTATAGGCTACAGAGCTCCCATATAGGAAGTTGTCAGAGCTCAACAATGTCAGGGAACCATTTTGAAAGTGAAACCCGGTTTCCCAAACATGTTATTTCTTGAAGGCTGGTGATGTATGAATTATGATGGTTGACGGGGAAGACTACAATAACTACAATGTTACAGTAGTACTCTTCTCAACTTGTTCTTCTTGCTTAAATCACATCCATGTATAATTACCGTGTATCTGTAATCAATAATTGACTCATATATTATCAGTACTACTGACATTTAAGGGTAATGGCTCAGGGTGCTTTAAAATCTCCTACTACTTGGATGCATTGATGAATTAAAATTTGGCTTAAACCATTTAAGGAAATGGCGAGCTGGTGTAACGATCCTTTATCTACAACAAGCATCTTCGTCGATACTAAAACAAGTTTTTTTTAAAATGTGAGGCTTCGCAACGGATGGCAAGTTACGGCCAGCTAACAAACACCGATATATCAAACTCCATCCTACTCCAACATAATTCAGTATTTGTCTATTTGACAAGCAGTCTAGAATACAAATGCATTGTTCCATCTGAACTACTAGGTATCCGTAATCTTGCACCGCCCCTTCCGCACTAACTAGAACCAGAATAAAGTTGAAGATTAGTAAGGGTGATATCTACGACCACGGTTATTATCACCACCTGGCTTGGTTATGCTTGAACTGCTACTCCGGTTGCCCCCACGCTGTTGAGGGGGTGGCACTGGTACTCCAGGTTGTTGGCTGCAAAATTAGACAAAGTCGAGGAGAGATCACCATCCAGCTCATTCTTTTTGGAAGCAACTATTAAGCATCTTTTCCTTTTTAAATGGAGGTTAGGTTGCGGAGCTAATCCCCATCAACACCAAGATTCAAGTCTTGATGGAGACTACAATACCACAACACTATCGTCAACTCCTCTATTGAAATTTGGTTCCCATTAAGCATCCATTTTATATGTTAGGATACAAATGTGAAAAAACAGAAGGCAGAAAATGAAAAGGCAATAACAAAAATGTGGCAAGGACACAAAAGGTTAGATTGATGTGTACTTACAGGACGTAACCAAGACGACCATCAGGCAAAATCATGGGCACCATTGCCACACCTGCAGGAGCAGGTCCTCTACCATACATCATCGACTGCAAAAAAAAATTGACCGACAAGTATATAAATTGGGAATTAACTGGAAAATTCTGATAGCACCAAAAGTGATGGAATTTGGGAATTTACTGGGAAATCCTGATAGCACTAATGGTGGTTCACAAATATATAGATTTTGTGATCGAACAACCAAACAGAAGAAAAGAACAAACCTGTCCAAAGGGGGCTACACCATAATTACCAGGAAGGCCATAGCCAGCTCCCATCACACCATAGCCCCGAAGAGGATATGTAGGCAGCAGGGGTTTTTGTGAATTAGATCCTGTCTCAGTTTTCTTTTCTGAAGGAGGTTTTGCAAGAGAACACTCAAGGACTTGACCTTTTAATGAACACAAAAATAAAAGGCATGAGCATATACTCCAAATAATTGCAAGCAAAAGCACGAAGATTTAGGACAGTAAAAATCACCATCCAGCTCATATTTCTCAGTATCCTTGATGGCCTTCGTCGCAGTTGACCTGTCAGCAAAATGTACAAAACCATATCGACTCTTTTCTTGCCCTGATTTTGCAGGTGGAAGTATGACTTTTGTGATTTCTCCATGATGCTGAAATAGCTCCTTCAGCTGATCTTGAGTGACATCCTTCGGCAAGTTCTTCACATAAATTGCCTTAACCTGTACATTGAGAAACTAATCTGAGTATTATAGCAGACTAGCAAGTGTATAACATGTACATCATAGTGTTTGGACATGGCTAGAGAATTAAACACCACTATCTCTTTATCAAGCTAAAAACATAACCTGTGAAGTAGAATCAGCGTTCTTTTTATCAGCCCAGCTCACTGTCGGTGTATTTGAGTCAAGCTTGAATTTGGAAGTAGACATGCTTTTCCTCGAAAATTCAGCACATGCATGATTGTAGTACTCAATAAAGGCAAAGCCACGATTGCGACTAGAATTCTGTGGATCCTAAAATGAAAGGGAAAACCAACCAACAACAGTGTAAGTATTCACGTTTAAGAAAAAATATAGCAATAAAACAAGCGAAAGTTTTCAAATATTTATCACTTAGATACTGAATGAAGGCTATACTTACTGATCCATATATATTATGTATGGTACAATAATAGATATTTAAATATGATACAAAGGATATATCTACTACTTACTAGCACTGATTATAAACAACCATAAAATAAAATACTATTTTTTAAGACAAAGAAATGTATGCCACTATAAAATATAATGGGCATCCATCCATAGAATTAAACATTAGTTTTGTATCGAACTTTGGTCCGACAAAAATAGAAAATGTGTAGACATCAGTGGAAAAATGAAGTAAATTTACAAAAATCTATAAAAATGGTCAAAAAAAAACTTTGAATTTTGATTTCAAACTCTAAGATAAACTAAAATAAGTAATAATCTACATCTTAAATTGCATTTAAAAACACTTTTTCTTACGGAGTTTATTGAGAAAAGCTATCCTTTTATTAAACTATACTTTTTGTAGCTTTTATGGAAGTAAATAAAAGCTTGTTTGATTTGTATGTCCAATAAACACTTATAAGTTAATCAAAGAACTATATTACCCTCGCCATTGTCCCCAACCGTTGCCCACTAACTGTCGTTAGCCACCACTACTGTCGTCGTCAACCACCATTATTGCCGTTGCTGACCACCACTGCTGCCATCGCTAGCCATTATAGTCATCGCAACCACGCTGCCGTCGTCGGCCAGCACCACCACCATCATCGACCATCACCACCGTTACAGCCAACTTGCCGCCATCCGCCATTGTTGGCCACACTGTCGCCATCGTCGGCCACCACCATAAACCACTGCCTCCAACCACTATCGCCACTGTTGGCCACCACTACTGCCATTGCCAACAGCCATTACCACCACCGCTGCCACAGTCGACCACCACTATCAACCAGTACCGTCAACCACCATCGCCGCTATTGGCCACCACTACTACCGTCGCTAGTCGCCACCACCACTGTCGTCGCCACACTCTTACGGCTATCCACCACTACCACTGTTGACCACCGCGGTTCGCCACTGTCGGCCACCGCCGCTACTGTCATTGGCCACCACCACCACCTCCCACGATTCGCCGCCATGTTGTAATTAAAATCAACTTCTAAGGATATTATCAGAAAAGCTATGATTAATATTCATAGTTTTTAAAAAGTCAACACCCAATAGCTTTTTTAAAAACTACAAAATGAACAAAAAAACTGCAACTAGCTTTCTTGAAAAAGTTTGATAAGCTGATTCATTTGGAAACGCTTATTAGCCAATAAGCGCTTAACGCAATAAGTTGATGTAAAAAACATTTCAAAACGCTAGCTTAAGCAACTTAGATCGACTTCCTTAATGTGTATCATTGAACATCAGCAAAAAGAAAGGCAAAAAACTTTGAACCTAGAGATGGTTGGAGAAGAGAAAGGGACTTACAAGGGCGCAAGAGATGGATGGATGGCTACTTGGATGGCTGGGCGCAAGTGGAACAGCAAGAAGGAAATCATTGCACTCTAACCCGTGTCGTGCATGTTGGTGCCATTGAAAGGCATGTCGAGCGACACGTAATGGACATAGTGTAAAAAATACGATGATTCCACTGACACACATCAATACCACCAACACACACCGACATTTTCCCCAAAACTTAGTAAATTGTGATATACCATAAGATATCGTGTCCTTAATTTAGTAAACCAACACGTGTCGGTGATATTTCGTCGACACGTGTCAAAGTTTGATTGATTGATTCTATGCATCCATCACAGAAACAAGTACATATCTATAATCATTCTTTGTATAACTAGTTGACAAATGGGACAGAAGTCCACATAATGTATTGATAGAAACAACATTAAGCAAAGTCAGCAGTGAAAAATAAAAAATGCTAAAAAAGCACTGTGTTTTTACAAAAGATAGATAGCAGAGTTGATGTGCAATAACAGAATTGAAAAGAGAAAGTGCTAACCTTCACCAATTCCACAACATTTACTCCTGGTCCAACATTAGTTACAACTTTTCTTAAATCCTCCTCTGACCAAGTCCTTGGAATATTACCAATAAACAATTTATTCTTTGCTTGTGAGGTTGATACCTTCAATTTTTTCCCCTACAAACAGCACTTAAATGTGAGATTATCTATGATCGAAAGAAAGAGGACAGATGAACTTGCAAATTGTGCAGTTAAAGATGAAGTTTTTTTTTTTTGCTTTTCTGGTTTCTTTTATGAAAAAAGGTTGACAGAGTTGCTCTATGGGTTCAGGTGTTAGAACTTAGAAGGTTCTGAAAAAAACCCACATGTAAGCTATGCAACATGCATGAGACGACACTAGGAATACAAGACAAAAATTCTCATGTAGTCCCAAACATGATATGATGAGCATCCATATTTTAAACTAAAATATTTGATTATGTGACAATTTAAACAAAAATTTCTACTTGCAAAGGAAACATGACACCAACACCCCATGTACAACCAAATTCCTATTTGAAAACTTCTAAAGAAATGAATGAAAAGAAAACACTTAAAACTGCTTGAATTTCTCCTACATAATCAATAATCAATAGCCAATAATCAGGTAGCCATATGAAATCTAATATGGAATTACCAATCTTCACACAGTAAGGGAGAAAATAACTTGCACTGAATAGCATACGAGATGACAACCACCAATTATAATGTCCACAATATATTCACCTCAAATTCAGCATTGTTCAAATCCTCAATGGCCTTTGACGCAAGTTCCTTACTTCTGTATGCAACAAAGGCATACCCCTTGTTTTCCCCTGAATCCTTCCCTTTCATTATTCTTACCTGTCGTCATCATGTAAGTGAGGTTACCGTCAGTAAGAAAATTGTATGCTGAATAAGAAGAAAATAGAGCAAGCAACCCAAAAAGCTTACCTCCGTCACTTCCCCAATAGTCTCACAGAAGCTTTTCAGATTAGCTTCAGATGCTTCATGAGGGATGCCACCAACATAGACCTCAGATCCATGTGGAGGAAGAGCTAGAAGCTCAGCATGTTTTTTGTTCTGATCTTTCTCTTCACCATCTTTTGTTTCATTTTTACCAACAAGATTGGGTTCTGTGTCCATTCCGCTAGCTTCTTCCTCCTCTTCCTCCTCCTCAACTTCCTCTATTTCTTCTTCGTCCTCGTATTCTTCAACCTCCTCCTCCACCTCCTCATACTCCACCTCCTCTTCCATATCGTTGTCCTCCAAATCCACCTGCTCTTCGAGTTCAACTAGCTTTATTGGTTCGGCTGGAATAGCATCAGCAACGTTTGCTTTGGCCCTTGGCATCTTACGTATCTATAACAAGCTTGCAGGCAAACTGTGAAGAAAACACAGTCGCCAATAGCAATCGCAAGGGGGATTGTACAAGTATAGGAAGGTGGTAAAAATAGAAAGGCCAACAGGAGTTGCAAGGTAAGAATCTCAACTGAAAGCAAGCCATGAGAAATGGATCAAAGGAGATGGATACGAAAGATTTTTCTCTAATGGGGATTACAACAGTAGCAATAATAGCAGAGAAAGAAAAGGGAAAGAACCAGTAATCAAGAGGATGATGCAAGGTGCAAAAAATGAAGAAATGAATTTCGCGCAAGTTAGATACGAGGCTGCAGCCCAAAAAAGCATTCGCCAATTTAAGTATCTATTTATTTGAATTCCATTGACAAAAAAAGGAAAAAAAACAAGGCAGAAGAATCACCATAAGAAATAACATAAGAGCAGTTTAATGTTATACATAGATATAATATGCAGTACCTACAATACTACATTCTGCAATCCAAGAGATAGCAAGCAACATTGTTACTTTTCACATGGAAATTTTTTTTAAAAGAATACAAACAGAAGAGCGATCCTTCGCCCAACAAAAAAAGGAGAGAAGCTAAGCAGCACAAGGGATGATTACTTTGCCATCCTGAGAACTAAAGTCCATTACGATTCCACCCAAAAGATAGCAATCGACCGACCCTAAATCTAAAACCCCCCAAAGTTTCACATCAGCCTAAGAATCTAGAAATCCACTTCTCCTACTAAAAGTTGACAAAGAGCAGAAACTAAAAAAAAAAAAAATACAGTCCTAATTCAAAGCAAAGATGAGTTTTTTTGTCCTATTCTTTCTACACATGAAAGACATTACTATAGAAAGCACCATCATCCAATACGGGGAAAGGAACGGCGGCAGTCCCCTCCGGAGAGAAATTATTACCTTGAGACGACGACGATGTCGAGGTGGGTGCTTTTTCTTCTTCTTTTGGGTGTAGAAGCGCAACCCTAGACGACCGATTCGACTCACAGTCCTCTCACCACCACTCTCGGTTTTAGGGTTACATAAGAATAACAAAGAGGAAGAGGTAGAAGCTAAACGCGATTTTGGCTTGGATGATATTTTTCTTTGTGAAATTGATACTTGCACCCTTGAAATTTCTATATTGACAACATGTTGTTTTTACCACATTCATGTACTCCGAAAAACAAGCATGACTACACATATAACTACCTATGTTTGAGTGTACACTATGGTGAGGAATAGAGCAAGGAAATAGCTTTCAACAGATGGTGAGGAATAGTATGTGTAATTGGATATAAGCATATCTATGCTTTTAACTTGAAAAGTGCTTGATTTATTAAGAAACTAATGTTGGTGTCAGCAATAGTCAAAAACAGTAAAGCGCCTTGTAATCTGATTTAGGCTCGTGGCAATGTCAATACTTGGTGGTTGCAAATAGTTATAGGTAAGTCCTTCAAAAATCCCTAAATATTAATCTGAAGTATTTATGATGAATGACAGTTAGAGGAGTAAATTGGACTGGCCCGACCTGGTCCGTATTTTAGCCTGGACCGGTCCGACCTGAAAAAAAATCAGGCAACCCGACATGACCCATCACGGGCCATGGGCTGCACTAGGGCCATGGACTCGACCCGTGCGGCCCATTTTAGTAGGCCCAATTATGGGTTCATTATAATGACGGGTTAGGTCGGACCAACTCGATTTAAAAAATAATAATAAAGAAAACAAAGAACCTCTATCCGCTTGAAAGATTTGTATGATACAGTTGATCATCTACGAAATTTAAGCTTAAACGACGAATCAGAAGACGAAGAGACAACAGCTTCAACAAAGACGGGAGCTTCTGCTACAGATTAAAAAATGTATAAATTTCTCTTGTAAAATTTTTAATATATATTATTGTAATAATTGTAAACGTAAAAAATGTAAATTGTTGAATATCAGAATATCTGATGTAAATGTAAAAGTATAAATATCAAGTTTTTATTGTTCTTTTATGTATATAGGATATTAATGTAAATTTTATTTAATAATAAATATTTTTTTTAATTTAATTGTTAATGTAAAATGTTGAATATCTTTTCAAGTTTTTAAATTTATACATTAATCATTTAATATTAAATAAATTTTTTTATTTAAAAATCTATAAACCGACTTGGACCGACCCAACCGGATCTGACACATGGACCAACCCACTAGCGAGTCGCAAACCGTGTCAGACCAGGAGATTTTAATCCATGACCCGACCCAACCCGTTTTTGTGGACAGATTGGGTTGACCCAGTCTACGTTTGTCAAGGTTTAGCATTTTTTGAAACCTACCGTCCACGTCTGTTTTACATGTCTAATGACAGTACAACTTACATCAACTTTCTACTTCTCTTGGAACCTACCGCATACTCTTCATTGATCCATCTATACGTTCATACAAGAATCCATAGACTAGCTCTCGGACTAACCGATCGAAATCAAACCCACACCTAATACAACACCAACCAAAAGAAAACCGTCAAATGTCACACAACCATAAGAACGACCCCAAGTGTTCCGTGGCCACAGCTTCCCATTCAAGAACTCACCAAGCCAACATTAACTCAAAAGATAAAAAGTGAATTCAAGTCAATATTTCATTTTATAATTTATCCACTTGAAGAATAATCGCTCGAATCATCAGTGGCAACTTAAAGCTTACAAACGCAAAGTTTTTAATGGACTTCAACATATGAAGCCTCATTGGTAACAACTTGACATGGATTGTGTCATCACCTAAAATTGTATAACATAACATATACGAAAAATCCTTCATGCTATATGTATATATATCACTATCTCTTGAACCTAACGCTGCGGCTGACATTAGGATTGATACCAAACGCTTCCCCTCCATAGGGACCAGAAGGTTTTCGAATGTCCCGAACCTGTCCTTTCCGACGCACAACTGCCTTTTGGTGCTTGACCTAAACAAATGAAATGACAATCATAAACTTTCAGTGCATGGATTTAAATTCTAACCCTTTCAACAAAATTATTAAAATTTGACGTCTTACCTTGTATTTCTTTCGTGGGGTCTTAGTAAGCTTCTTTCTAGATCGAGTGAGCCCTTTATTTTTTTCCATCTATAACATAAGAAACGGAAACATGCATGAGAAATGAATTTTTGTAAGATTAGAACAAGAAGATGACTTTACAGGGCACAAACCTGGTAAGTGATGTGTCGTTTACCATCTACTTCAGTTTCTTGCAATGAAGGCATGGGAGCTCTAAGAAGTGCAAAGATATGAACCATAGTGGACATGTTAATATCATGGGAAAATTGGCACATGCATATTCTACTAATAATTTATGGTATAAGCATACCTTGTAAGCATTTCTGCTTCGTTAGAAAGTTTGGAAGCTCTTTGCCGTTTGGCTTGTTTATAAAATTCATCCTCAGATTCTTCTGATTCACCACTACCGTCATGGTCAACATTCATATTATTGATTTTCGCACCCACACGCTCATCTGCAACATCATCATCCTCCGCTATACCAGCTCCGGCCCTTGCAAGCACTCGAAGCTCGTGTTTTCTCCTCCTCTCTCCAATATCATCCCTACAGGGCAGATCATCTTCACCAGAAACAAACTTCTGGAAATCATAGCAACAAATGTATGAGTGCCAAATTTGTAGACTGAAAGTCCTGTTACTAACTGGGTTATTTAGATAGAACCATGTAACAAGAAAAAAGATGACAGGATGAAAATAATACGGCAAAGTTATTAATGCACAAACTATGCATGGATTTGAAAAGCTAACTCTGAAGCATATGATCTGTCCAGAACAAGGCATGGTGGTTAACTACACTAGCTCTAATGTGCAAAGAGGATATCAGATCCCAGCTGGGAGAAGAATATTTCAACCGAAGCCTTGTTCCTGTAACTAAACCTCTTAGCATCAAAAAAATTATCAGCAGTCAGAATCCAGAATCTAATCCACGTGCTAGATTGTTTCACCATGTGCAGAAATGACTTTGGGCAGTTACAGTACTCTCTTCCAACAGAAATACTAAAATTTTACCATTCCTATTACGACACTGGCCAATGTTCAGCAATGAAAACCATATCAGTCAGGGAAATGATTAGTATTTTTACAACTAATTGGCAAACTAATCGGGTGAACAATATAATTAATTGGCTTGATTTGCCAAATGGTAAGGCTAATGATTTGATTAAAAATAATAGGCCGATTAATTGGCAATCAAGACAATTCTCGGGACAGAGACCTTGGACATGTTTATCAGATAACTTATATCAATGATTTCTTTGAAAACTAAAATCACAATGGTACTTGGAAAGAGAAATTATAAGTAAATAAGATAAAGGAAACAAACCATGCTCGATGAGGAAATGAAAACACATATGTTTATTTCTTTCTTCAATTCTTGTGATGAAAAGTGAAAGGTTCATAAGTTCAAGAAAATGAAAAGACGCAATAATTCAGACCTTCAGTATATGGTTATTATAGGGTATTTGGAAGTTCACATGCATCTAACTGCCAAAAATGATGAGACAATGATTTGTCAGAATAACCTCATCAATTGAAGAGTTGCAAACTCTGACTAGATTATCACTAACAATACCACTCAACTCACCGTTGCTTAAAAGCACCCACAATCTGCAGACCAACCTCTATCTCTAGGAACTCCTCACAGAGACACAAGGTAGAATCTTTTCCCGTAAACACATGCCATAGATAACTGATCAGACACCTAACCTAGAACACTATATATAACCAACCATTCTTTCAAGAAATTCTAATTTCCTACTTACACATGGACTCATTCGATTTTCACATTTCACAAGCAAATATCATGCAATGTTCCAAGCAAACAAAAGGTCCCTTGAATAATAAGTTGTCATCTACATACCATAGGCTTATTTAATTTTGTTGCAAATAACTGAGACAGTTTAGCTGGTTTTGATAATTTGATCTGACCATTCACCATTGGCTCAGCACCCTCGTCATCAAAATCTGTTAAAATTCGTAGCCTCCTGTAACATAAGAAGGATCATTTCAATCTGTACAACTTACAGTTAAAAGCATTACTTTTTCCCAAAAGAAGAGAAAATTATGCAACTCATTACTTATTCACTAGTTTTGAGCCATGATTTTGGTCTCTATCAGTTTTCCTCTTCAAGTTGTCATAGATGCCTTTCTGCTTCAACTTTTCCTCAAGACTTGCTCTTAATTTCAGCATTTCCCTACTCTGTAAATCCAGTTTATCATTCTGACAGAATCGGTAATTTAGTGTCACTATCAGCATATGTAACGACCTCTGCATTTAGAAGACGAAATCACAGGCTTATGAAATATTGTCCACCAACCTGGCCTTTCTGAATAGTGTTCTCAAAAACATTCCTTGATACCTGCACCTGTATTTCAGTATGAGTTGTGACTTACAATGAGAGTACAGAACAAAGACAAAAAGAGCAGTCAGTTCCATTATAAATATAAGACAATGAAATTCATACCACTGCTACTTCAGATCCATTGGATACTACTCCTGTAACGTCAGACTGTAATTTTGAAGCAACATTTTCTTTGACCACTCCCTTTCCAAGTGCATTCAGGTCATCATTGTTTAAAGTGTCTTCAATTTGGGATGGAATGTTCTCATCAAGCTGTTTGGCCTGTAGATTTAGATCATTGTCAGCAATTTTATGATTTAAATATAGTTATTGAATCATTAACTGTGCCCAACTAATGAACAAAACAGAAAAATTGCATATTTTTATCGTTGAGAAGGTTTTCATTATTAAAGAAGTAACCTTCTCAAACAAGTTCTTGATCTCCACAAGGCGAGCAATGACTGGATGATCACGAACAGAATGCCCCTCAGACTTCAACAGAAGATAAAAGCCAATAGCTTGGCAATAAGCCAACAGCAGCCGCTGCTTGACCTCCAAATAATGCATTGCCCCTTCAGTTACACTCTTTGTATCCGTCATCTACAAATTAACAAGTAGAAAGTAAATCATCCATTTATTTGTATAGCATTTCTACACCATCAACATCAACTTCAAAAATGACAAACGGAGGTGTCAACTAACTAACAAGAAAGCTAGAAAGCAAAGATTCTTCTAAATGACCAACACACATGCACCAATCAGACACAGATTCACCTAGGATTCATGTCTGACAAGACACGTGGTGTATCAAGGGCATTACTGTAAAAAAACAAGTTTGGATTCGCCAAGATTCATTTTGGATTAGGCTAGGATACTATTGAGACACTTCTGGGATTCATTTTTACATGTTTTTTTGAAAGTTTTGGGTTTTTATCAAAATTAAGCCTTTTTATAAATACATGAATTTAGATTTGTAGTTTCTGAATTAGTACATTATGCCATTTTGATGGCTCGTTTGATTTTGTATGAATTGGAGAAACTTATTTTGATGGACCTTAGTACATTATGACTCTTATGATTTTGTTTTATGTATGCTGTATGACTAATGTCTTTACTTTATGTCAGTTTAATGCATTAGTTAAAATCTTTAAATATATAAATTTAAATAGATTTTATTTATTTATTTATTTAATGCCCTATCCATGCCAAATCATGCCCTATATTTTAGAAAATGTCAAATCACCGAATCCATATTGTAACGTATCCAAATCCGTATCCGTGCTTCCTTGCAAGAAAGTATTCCAAAAGTGTCAAAATATCGTATCAGAACTAAAAATTGACCAACGGAACAAAATCCATACACATCCACCAATATCCAAAAAAAAAGAAACACTTATTGGACCTAAAAGAAGCCCATACATAAGAAAAAGTGTTGGGATAGTCCCATATTAAAAAAAGTGAGGACTAGACTTATAATTATATATAAATAAATCCTTTTACTCATTGTCAATTGATTTTAAGTTAAATATCCATATTTCAACATAGGCAATCTAGTGTGTAAAAAAAATAAAAAAGGGAGCTTGGTGCTACCCTTTAGCCATTCAGGTAAAAACTGTAGTGACATGGTGTGTTCTTGTGACCTACTTTGTCACTTCATATTTGTGTCATATGACATGCCCAAGAAAAAGTGATAATAAACTCCACCATTCAATGTGGATTCCTTTACCCATACTAATCATAGTGCCAAGGCACCATGGCGATGAGCTCAGGTGCCTTTGGGCACTTGGATGCCTAGCGGTAATAAATATACCTATTTTATACATTTGTCAAATTTTTTATATGTTTATAAATATATGTATAATGCATTAATAAACTAATATACCATTTTCTAAAATTAACAATTACACTCTTAGTTTAAACAAAATTTTAACAATGATAATAAGTCAATAACCATAACAATCTTAAGTTTATAACAGCAACATTAAGTCAAATAGTCAATACCAAATAACAATAACTAAGAAAAACTAAATAATTGTAAAAAAGAGTCAATGCTTGATAACCACAAAAACAAAATGATCATCATTCTTGTTCATCATTATCAATGTGACATCCTATGAATCATTTATCATAATAAATGAAAAACAAAGAATACAAGTAAACAACAAGTTGTCAACAACAATACTATTATCAAATATCAATTGTTAAGATATTGAGATAATCAATGGTTCAAATGTTCAATTCCATATCATTCTGAATTTTGGAAAAAAAACAAAATTCCATGTCTAAAATCACATCAAAATCAATGAACATGGGCAAAATCCATGTCTAAAATCCAACAATTTGAAGAAAAAATGGAGAAACCACATAAAGATCAAGATAAAAGACCACAACCAACATCTGAATTTTGAAAAACTTAAACAAGCAGCAAAATTAAACCACAACCACCATGCCTGGACGCCAGGACCTTAATTTGACCCAAGGTGTCCACACGCCTTGGCCAGTTTTTCCGTCAGGGCACCATGGCACCGCTTAGGCATGCGCCATGATAACCATGCACATACCCTGTATCACTGTCCTCAAAAATAGAGATGGTCCACTGTACTCTGTAGATGGAATTCTTCCATGCATTGCAAAATTCACCAGTTTGGGGGAAAATGCAAATGTAATCACCAGTAGAATTAACAACGTTAATTCTAAAATGGAAGGGCATTTTTTCTTCCACAAGAATTACCAACATTATAGGAATCTAAAATGCAAATATCCTTTCCCATCCACAGGACTTAACAAGAGAGCATAGTTGTACATGTTTAAATGAGTGGAGATTATTTATGTGCATTTGCATGAAAAAAAAATAGAGAGGATATTTGTCAATTTTCTGCTTCATTGATTACAGAGAGTTCTTCAACACATTGCAAGTAAAACCTGCAGTTTAGTTATTACATGTGTCTCTTCAAACCAGAAAAGGCTTTGCCAAGAATCATGAATGCTAAAGCAAAAGCTTGAGGCAACGTGTTAAAAATATATATCAATTATTGATCTCAGACTCTTGGCTGCACCAATCCCATGCTTCTCACTTACCATTTTCTACAAGCTTTGCTGTGTAATACTGATATCATTCAATAAGTTTTGATAGCATCTAAGGATGCAAACGCATCACATACAGTACGGACACAGATCTGGGTATTACCATATTTGCGTCCATTTTTGAATTACAGATATGGATGTCATCTAGATTTTATTTTTTTTAGCAATAGATGTCATCAAGATATGAAAAGTACATATTCATATCCTTAAAATACAGATACAAATATTGGTACGGTGCGGATGTTTGAGTATGCCATTCTACTGAAAAGTATTTGTATATCAAGATGTTTCCAAGTGTATAAAATTATAACCACTAATCAAAGGAATAATGTAAAGATGAAACAAGATAGAAAGTTAAGAACTTCATCAATGTAGAACATACCCTACAAAGGAGATGTTTCACCCTCTTAAGATGATCAAGTGCCTCGTTCAATTCTGACAGAAGACCAACTAGCTCTGGAGCTGAACTGCATGGCATATAAAGCCAAAAAAACACTCAGTCCAACCAAGAAAGGAAATACAATAATTTTTTGAGTGAATACAACATATAGATCAAAATGTTATCACCAATTGCAAAAACAAGCTAAATGGAAAGATATCATAGATCCAATGCCAGATTATTGAAACACCTAAGATGTTATAGCACCTAGGCGCCTACGTGCCTGCCTCAATAAGTATCATCTTTGATTACCTTCAAGGTGCTCATTTTGTGGCAATATGTTCAGCACACCTGGTAGGTCATTTAAGGTATTTTCCATGCCAATTAAATTTAAAAATGACTTAGTGGGAGCATTCCTTTAAATTGGCACACTTGCATTGGATCTTTCACAGTAAACTAGCAATCCACTATTATTAGATAATAAAAGTTCTAAACACATAGTGGCAAAAAGTACCACAGGTATGACCCTATGCTTTTCAGAAATTTGTTATGTTCCTTAGACAGCTGTAGAAGAGATTATCAATATATGATAACAAACTGTAAAAGGGATACCTATATACAATATCCATTTGTTCCTCTCTCGACAAGGCATTCACATCCTTCTTGACCTTGATATAGTCTTCATGCACATTGTCATCATATACTGCATCAGCATGACCTTTACTGGTTTTTCCTTCAATTGATGCATCCTACAGATAAAATTACCAAAGAAGAGCAAAGGGATACATCACAATATAATTCAAAGTGCCAATCATACAACATATTGGGGACAAACAGTACTCCAATTTACATGTACTATTCACAAAAATCTCTCTATTATGTGGATTCATCAACTAAACTTAGGGGTAGTCAGTACTTCAAGGTGTATACCACAAACCAGGTACCAATGTTCTGAACATTGTCCTTTACGCCTTCTTTAAAGACATAATTAACAATGCACATTCGAATATTTGCATTATAGCATGCTATGTGGTCGTATATGACGTGTAGGAAAGCCCTCTAGTTGCATATTTTAGGAATTGTCTGTTAGTATGGAACTTCAATGACATAAGATCTAACAGATCATCATGAACAATAAGCTTGAACTAACAATCGCCTGAACTCTTGGGTGTAGGCAAGTTGCACTGAAGCTCTATAGACCAAATTGGTTTTACACAAAAATGTCGTTTTTATTGTTCCTTTTAAAAGAGAATAAGAAACAGATGAAACATTTTATCGGGAAGAAAATGATAGAGGAGATAAAAATAATCAGTTTTTATATTGGACTGATAAAACTTTCAATTTTTCAGAAAGCACCAAACAAGTGGTAAGTCAAGAGATGCAATAATCATGAACATGATGCACTATTAAAATGTATAGACCAGTTAAGAGGGAAAGTCAGACCACAAAAAAATGTCTTTAAGTAATTGCAACATTTGCCTATGACAGATGTTCTGATTCAACTAAAAAGGATGCCTGAAGGACCAAAGTGGACAGTTCAAACAACTTATAAATTGAAAATGCTGATCTTGACTTATATATGGGGTAAAAATTAAACAGATTCAGTACACAATCTGAACCAAGCACAAGCACATAAAGCATAAAGAGAACGGGGCAAGTTGGAAACCTTCAAGGATTTTTCTTTTTCACCAAGATCAGAATCATCTTCATCGGAAACATCAAGGTCAAAGTCCTTCATTGAAAAAGAATTTGCCTTCTCTCTCTGCATCCTTAATGCCTCATCCTCCTCTGCTTGCAGCTCCTCATCACTTGATTGTAGCTTCAAATTTCAAAACTCAAATATCAGAAGGAAATTTCTACAGAAGAAAATTAAAAGATAAACACCTAGAAAACCACAAGAGTCCTGAAATTGCCAACGAAAAAAATCAACATGAAAAATAAATAAAGTCAAATTCCTTGCCTCAAAGTCGGTATTATCTGCATTAAAATACAGGCTTTTATGTCTTCCCCAAACTGTCTTTCTTTCTTCTTCTGGCTCATCATCATCAGTATCATCCTCAACTCCTCCAATTCGTTGCTTTAAAAAGTTTTGCTTGTCTTGCAACTGGAGAATCATCACAAAAGAACCGATTTTTAGCAATTCACAATATCTGTTAAAATTCAGCTTTCATATCATAGACCATCAAACAAAACAAGAGAGACAAGAACAAAGGAACAAAAAGATATCCTTTACCAGTTAATAGATCTGGAAGTACAGATCGTACAGACAACAAGGCAGTTAAAAAAATGGAACTGGCAGAAGAGTTCTTTTTACACTTTTGAATGAAAATGGAGATTCAAGGAAACATGAAGATTAATTAAGAATTGAGAATATAACATGCATGGAACTGGAAATATACCTAATCTAAGATTAAAGACAGTCAGAGTTCCAACGATAATGTAGGATAAAAAATGTAACCAAAAATCACACCAAATTATCATGAGCACTAGTTTTTGCTCATACTTCGACGCAAAACCTAACAAATCTTGACTACATGTAATGTTAAACTGAAATTTATCACTACTGAAAATGTAAACTGAATAGTACCACATCTCCAAACTTCAAATTTTGATTGATGCAACAATTTATTTCCTTCTTACTTTTTCGTTCAAAAGGAGTAAGTCTCTCTACAGTTTCATCACTATCATCACAATTACCACTTCCATCTTTCTCATCATTGCCACCATTCTCGTCATTGCCATCATCACTAACATCATTGTCATCCTTTACATAGATTTTAAGATTACAAGAAAATGATTCAACTCGTTAGGCACAGATACACAAATGTTGGAGAATACAATGTGAAAATAAAATCCAAGAAAATTGTTCAATATAAGAGAAACAGATATTGGAGAAAACTGCTGCAAGAAAAATGTCCATAGGTGAACTGAAGTTTCCTCTACAATTTGGTCTGCACCTCCCAGTCATAATTGTAAGACTCAATTTTTCACTCAGAACACAACTGTATTCATCAATATGTTAGTACGCTATGGTTAGGGATCAACATCACTTATTAAACGTTATTATTCATGTTCATAAGGGTTTATCAGTTTTTTAGTGACTTACACTTTCCATTAGCTACAGAGTTAATCGCTCATTGGAATAAGACAACTGTAACTGTAGAAGAAACTTCAGTTGGAAATATTTATGAATAAATTGTTGACTTTAGTAAAACAAAAAAGGAAGGGAGGAAATACATCAGACTCTTTAATCAAGTCAGAAGCACTGGGTTACAAGCACACAGAGCAGAGAAAACGAACACACCTTGAAATCAAAGACTGGATGCTCCACTTCATCATCAGACACATCCACTGCCGTCGGAAAACACCATCAAAACAAGATCAGATAACAAGGTGAAAACTTGGACCCTTTTTTTTAATCTCAAAACAGAATGTACTTACTCACCAGCATTGATATCCAGAGGAATCATGTCTCGTTGTTTATGAACTGCACATACATAACAAAGAACAAACAAACAAACAAGTAAAATGAGAAAATATTGAGACTTGCTTGCTTTCACAGAAAAAAACACAACCAAGCTAGCAAGGAAAAGGCTGGGAAGGAGGCATTAAAACTTACAGGCATCGATTTCATCATCCAAGTCCTCCTCCCCACGAAAGCCAGCATCTTTGAGACGGGTTGTTTTAGGGGGCTTGGGGCCGGACTTCTTTAGCCTTTTGGATCCCTTGGCCATGATTTTGTTTCAATCACCCAAAAGATAGCAATCGACCGACCCTAAATCTAAAACCCCCCAAAGTTTCACATCAGCCTAAGAATCTAGAAATCCACTTCTCCTACTAAAAGTTGACAAAGAGCAGAAACTAAAAAAAAAAAAAATACAGTCCTAATTCAAAGCAAAGATGAGTTTTTTTGTCCTATTCTTTCTACACATGAAAGACATTACTATAGAAAGCACCATCATCCAATAAGGGGAAAGGAACGGCGGCAGCCCCCTCCGGAGAGAAATTATTACCTTGTGACGACGACGATGTCGAGGTGGGTGCTTTTTCTCCTTCTTTTGGGTGTAGAAGCGCAACCCTAGACGACCGATTCGACTCACAGTCCTCTCACCACTAGTTGTTCTGCAAGTCTTACGAGAAATGAGTTCGACTCTTAGATATCATGTATATTACATCATATTTTTTATAACCAAGTATTTAAGAGTAATATATATCAATTATCGTAAAAAAAACTAAACACGATTTTGACTTTGATATTTATCTTTGTAAAATTGATGCTTGCACCCTTGAAATTTCTATATTGACAACATATTGTTTTTACCACATTCACGTACTCCGAAAAACAAGCATGACTACACATACAACTACCTATGTTTGAGTGTACACCATGGTGAGGAATAGAGCAAGGAAATAGTTTTCAACAGATGGTGAGGAATAGTATGTGTAAATGGATATAAGCGTATCTATGCTTTTCGCTTGAAAAGTGCTTGATTTATTAAGAAAATAATGTTGGTGTCAGCAGCAGTCAAAAACAGTAAAGCGCCTTGTAATCTGATTTAGGCTCGTGGCAATGTCAATACTTGGTGGTTGCAAATAGTTACAGGTAGGTCCTTCAAAAATCTTTAAATATTAATTTGAAGTATTTATGATGAATGACAGTTAGAAGCGTAAATTGGATTAGGTCGGCCTAGACTGGCCCGACCTGGTCCGTATTTTTGCCTGGATCGATCCAACCTGAAAAAAAATCAAGTCAACCGTGCCCGACCAATCATAGGCCATGGGCCGCACTGGGGCCATGGACTTGGTCCGTGCGGCCCATTTTAGTAGGCCCAATTATGGGTTCATTATAATGACGGGTCGGGTTGGGTCAACTCGATTTAAAAAAAAAATAAAGAAAACGAAGAACCTCTATCCACTTGAAAGATTGGTATGATTCAGTTGATCGTCTACAAAATGTAAACTTAAACGACGAATCATAAGACGAAGAGACAACAACTTCAACAAAGACGAGAGCTTCTGCTACAGATTAAAAAACGTATAAATTTCTCTTGTAAAATTTTTAATATATATTATTATAATAATTGTAAACGTGAAAAATGTAAATTGTTGAATATCAGAATATCTGATGTAAATGTAAAAGTATAAATTTCAAGTTTTTATTGTTCTTTTATGTATATAGGATATTAATGTAAATTTCATTTATTTAATAATAAAAAAAATTTTAAATTTAATTGTTAATGTAAAATGTTGAATATCTTTTCAAGTTTTTAAATTTATACATTAATCATTTAATATTAAATAAATTTTTTTATTTAAAAATCTATAAACCGACTTGGACCGACCCAACCCGATCCGACACATGGACCAACCCACTAGCGGGTCGCGAACCGTGTCAGACCAGGAGATTTTAATCCATGACCCGACCCGACTCATTTTTGTGGATGGATTGGGTTGACCCAGTCTACACTTGTCAGGCTTTAGCATTTTTTGAAACCTACCGTCCACGTCTGTTTTACATGTCTAATGACAGTACAACTTACATCAACTTTCTACTTCTCTTGGAACCTACCGCATACTCTTCATTGATCCATCCATACGTTCATACAAGAATCCATAGACTAGCTCTCAGACTAACCGATCGAAATCAAACCCACGCCTAATACAACACCAACCAAAAGAATACCGTCAAATGTCACACAACCATAAGAACGACCCCAAGTGTTCCGTGGCCACAGCTTCCCATTCAAGAACTCACCAAGCCAACATTAACTCAAAAGATAAAAAGTGAATTCAAGTCAATATTTCATTTTATAATTTATCCACTTGAAGAATAATCGCTCGAATCATCAATGGCAACTTAAAGCTTACAATCTTACAAACGCAAAGTTTTTAATGGACTTCAACATATGAAGTCTCATTGGTAACAACTTGACATGGATTGTGTCATCACCTAAAATTGTATAACATAACATCTCTTGAACCTAACGCGGCATTTGACATTAGGATTAATACCAAACGCTTCCCCTCCATAGGGACCAGTAGGTTTTCGAATGTCCCAGACCTGTCCTTTCCGACGCACAACTGCCTTTGGTGCTTGACCTAAACAAATGAAATGACAATCATAAACTTTCAGTGCATGGATTTAAATTCTAACCCTTCCAACAAAATTATTAAAATTTGACGTCTTACCTTGTATTTCTTTCGTGGGGTCTTAGTAAGCTTCTTTCTAGATCGAGTGAGCCCTTTATTTTTTTTCCATCTATAACGTAAGAAACGGAAACATGCATGAGAAACGAATTTTTGTAAGATTAGAACGACAAGATGACTTTACAGTGCACAAACCTGGTAAGTGATGTGTCGTTTACCATCTACTTCAGTTTCTTGCAATGAAGGCATGGGAGCTCTAAGAAGTGCAAAGATATGAACCATAGTGGACATGTTAATATCATGGAAAAATTGGTGCATGCATATTCTACTAATAATTTATGGTATAGGCATACCTTGTAAGCATTTCTGCTTTGTTAGAAAGTTTGGAAGCTCTTTGCCGTTTGGCTTGTTTATAAAATTCATCCTCAGCTTCTTTTGATTCACCACTACCTTCATGGTGAAGGTTCATATTATTGATTTTCACACCCACACGTCCATTTGTCGTTTACCATCTTCTACCTTTTGGATCCCTTGGCCATGATTTTGTTTTAAGTTATCCATTTTAATATCACTAAATGCAAACTCACATTCTAAATAATTTTCTAATTCATTACTAATTGTTGATTTTATATATTTTCTTTTTTCATATTTAATCTACTCCAAAATGAACAACTACTACTACTACTTTTATGTGATTTTACAAAACTAGATGTATGTGTACTGGAACTACTTTCACTATAATGTCCCGGACCTGTCCTTTCCGACGCACAACTGCCTTTTGGTGCTTGACCTAAACAAATGAAATGACAATCATAAACTTTCAGTGCATGGATTTAAATTCTAACCCTTCCAACAAAATTATTAAAATTTGACGTCTTACCTTGTATTTCTTTCGTGGGGTCTTAGTAAGCTTCTTTCTAGATCGAGTGAGCCCTTTATTTTTTTCCCATCTATAACGTAAGAAACGGAAACATGCATGAGAAATGAATTTTTGTAAGATTAGAACGACAAGATGACTTTACAGTGCACAAACCTAGTAAGTGATGTGTCGTTTACCATCTACTTCAGTTTCTTGCAATGAAGGCATGGGAGCTCTAAGAAGTGCAAAGATATGAACCATAGTGGACATGTTAATATCATGGGAAAATTGGTGCATGCATATTCTACTAATAATTTATGGTATAAGCATACCTTGTAATCATTTCTGCTTTGTTAGAAAGTTTGGAAGCTCTTTGCCGTTTGGCTTGTTTATAAAATTCTTCCTCAGATTCTTTTGATTCACCACTACCTTCATGGTAAACGTTCATATTATTGATTTTCACACCCACACGTCCATCTGTCGTTTACCATCTTCTACCTTTTGGATCCCTTGGTCATGATTTTGTTTCAAGTTATCCATTTTAATATCGCTAAATGCAAAATCACATTCTAAATAATTTTCTAATTCATTACTAATTGTTAATTTTTTATATTTTCTTTTTTCCTTATTTAATCTACTCCAAAATGAACTACTACTACTACTACTTTTATGTGATCTTACAAAACTAGATGTATGTGCACTGGAACTACTTTCACTATAATTATTAACATATTCTTCAAATAATACATATAAGGTTTCCTTAATTTTATTATTATATCCATCTATTTTTTCATTTTGATTCATATTACTAAAAATATCATATATAAAAACCATACAATTAACTAATTTATATCTAGGATCCATGTTTAAAGCTAAGCATGACCACATTGGAGGCTAATCCCAATAACTATTATATTTTTCTTCCATCATTTTAATTATATATTCAAATTATGGAAATTGTCTATATTATTGAAAAGTATTTGTAATATTAAATAAATTAACTAAAACTAAACAATTAGTAGTATAATATTGACCAGATAATTGATTAGTTACAGTATAAAATGGTTCTAAGGGGGGGTTTGTGCACCCAGAAAGTAAAGGAAATGATTTGACAGGAATTTCATTTCCTGTTGACCATACAAAATAAAGGTGTTTGTGCACCAAACCATAAATGATTTCAAAGGAAACTTGATTCCTTTACTTTCTAGAGTATTTAAATCCCAATACATTTCATTTTCCTCCCCCCTCCCGTGGAATTTCACCAGGGGCCTGTTTGTGCACAAAATTTGATAGGAATTGTTAAGAATTGGAATTCCAGAGTCAACATGAATTATCTAGAATTTGAAAGTAAAGGAAATTGATTTCCTGTTGACTCTGAAACTAGTTATTTGTGCATCCTCAGGAAAGTAAAGGAAAGGGGGATCTGGATGAGACATGGGGCAGCCATCAGCAACCTCGGCAAGCCCTTCGTCACCAACAAGAGGAGCGTTCAACACCATGAGAGCCTTTAGAGAGGGGCAGCAACGAGCCACCGCCCGAAGGCCGAGATTCGTGACGCTGCAGGCGGTGGTGTTGCTGCTCCTGATAGAGAGCTTTTCCAACCCAACACCACCCTTGATAGCCATGGAAGCCAACCTCGTGTCAGTGGCGTCCTTCCCCTCCAAGCACTGGGAGGGCTTCTACGCACCATCAGCTCCAGCCATGTCGTCGATAACAACAGCCTCTTCATTAAGGTCCGGCAGAGGTCGCTTGGGGTGCCGCTCGTTGGCCTCGGAGCTACGAATGCTGCTGAGGAGCATCAGCCAGCGCTTGGAAACGCAAGCGGCAAGGCTCCACTCCTGTTTGCCGGGGAGGAGGCGGAGGATCTCGTAGATGCACTCGTCGAGGAGGTTGTCGAGGGAGCATGGGCGCTTCGGCTGGCAAAGCGGAGGCTTGTCCGCTCCACCGACAACAATAGGGGCGCTGACGTGAGCCCTCTTAAGAGGTGGGCAGTACATGTCGACGCAGGGCGCGAGGGAAAGGAAGAGGCGGAGGACAGCGGGGAGGCGGAGGATGGTGGGAGAGGGGGTTTTGCGAGAGGAGGAGGGAGATTGGGGAAATCAGGTGAAATTCCATGGGGGGGAGGGGAAATGAAAAGCATTGTTATTTATATACTCTAGAAAGTAAAGGAATTGAGTTTCCTTTAAAATCTTTTCAAGTTAAGTGCACAAACACCCTCATTTTGTATGGTCAACAGGAAATGAAATTCCTGTCAAATCATTTCCTTTACTTTCTGGATGCACAAACCCCCTAGATTTCCCCCCAATCCCTCTCCTCCTCACGAAAACCCTCTCCCACCTGTTGAAAAATCTATAAATACATTTTGATGATAACAAATGAAATGTGATTAAATATTAAATAATCACTTAAGAAAATATGAAAAGCATTTATGAAAGCAAAATATTCAATTATATATGTATTTGG